>CAUYRH010072595.1:0-12459 GCA_963574655.1 Perodicticus potto
TTTGAGACAGAGCCTCAAGCTGTCACTCTGGATAAAGTGCTGTGGCATCACAGCTCACAGCGACCTCCAATTCCTGGGCTCAAGCGAGTCTCCTGCCTCCGCTCCCAAATAGCTGGGACTACAGGCGCCCGCCACAACGCCCGGCCATTTTTGTTGTTGTTGTTGTTGTTGTTGTTGTTGTTGTTGTTGCAGCCGTCATAGGCGCCGAGCCATAAAGGGATTAACTTCTAAGAGATTCTCTTTGGAATTTCAATGTCTCAGACAGAGGCCCTATCTTGTGAAAATGTCCTTCCAGGTGTGGTTGCATTCCTGTCCTTTTCTGAGACAATGAGATTTCACGGAATGGAGGAAGGCAATTGTGTTACTTTGGGAAAGAAACTTTCCTGTCATTGCAAGAGTATCTATTTCCCGGCGCTTGGGGAGGGGTGGGGACCTAAAGGCAGCTTCTAAGGCCTCTCTGAATGTCAAGGTTCCAGTTGTTAAAGAGTATCGCTTTCTCATCCACAAGAGTAGCGTCTAGTAATTTAGACAGTATCATTGTTTCTACTTCAAATTTAGAGAAGTTCCGGGAATTGCTAGCTACTATCAAAGGGAAAAAATATGATATTGATTTATTCCATTCTGCTTACCTGTTTAACAGTGTATGAATACGTAAGACTTTTAGGCATAAACAAATTACCTTTGCCAGGTCCTCACCCTAAAACTATTTTTGGAAACTAGGGATTTTCCAGATTACCGAAAGCTATGACGGTATCGCGGGCGCACGTTTCGCTTAAGGAACTGGAAAGGCAACCGCCGCCGAGTCACTGCTGTGCCGTCGCCCTGCTCCGCCCATCACGCTCCTCCGACAGAGTTTTGGGGGAACCGAACGAGCTGTTCGGTTTAGAAACAGCTCTGTTTTCTAAAAATACTGCAAAGCAGCCCTCTCCAGATTCCCTGCGGGCCACCGAGGTTACAGGTGCGTCTACACACCCCAGTTACCCCGATCCCACCAGGGAACGCGGGTGAAGATCCACCCACGCCTCCCTTGGACACACCGAACACGCCCGCGGAAACGCGGCAAGTTAGGAGAGGACGAGAGGTGCAGCGCAGACAAGTCGCTAAAGTCGCTCAGAGAAGACAGTGAACGTCAACTCTCTTGGAAGCTCCCTCTTCCTTGCGGCCCACTATACAACAAACAAGGCAATTCGGACCTGCTTTAGCTAGAGCCGGTCTCCTGGCCTCCTCCGGACCGCAGGAGGAGAGATCGCGCAGGCGACACCGGCGTCTCCTGCTGCAGACCCGCACGACCCGAGCGCGAGCGGAGACGCCAAGCCAGAGGAGCCGCGAGCGAGGCGCGGCCTGGAGGGACTAGCTGGCGCGCGCCGGCCGGGCGTGGTGACGTCAAGCGGAAGCGCACGCTGCGTAAAGCGGCCCAACCCGGCGGTCAAGGGAATATCCGTCGCGCCGAGAACCCTGGTTAATCTCGCTTCGGGTTCCGGCTGCGTTGGGATTGCGTGCAGCTCGCAGAGACTATGGCGTCCGGGCCTCACCCGACAGTGACCGCCGCCGCCGCCGCCTCGGCCGCTCCAAGCGCTGGCGGCTCCAGCTCCGGGACGACGACCACGACGACGACGACGACGGGAGGGATCCTGATCGGCGACCGCCTATACTCGGAAGTTTCGCTCACCATCGACCACTCGCTGATTCCGGAGGAGAGGCTCTCGCCTACCCCGTCCATGCAGGACGGGCTGGACCTGCCCAGCGAGACGGACTTGCGCATCCTGGGGTGCGAGCTCATCCAGGCCGCCGGCATCCTCCTCCGGCTGCCGCAGGTCAGTGCTCCGGCCCCGGGCCGGACAGGCGCGCTTTCCCCCGTTCCCCGACAGGGTGGGGACGGCTCGCTCGGGCGGTGCGGCGCCGGGGCGCGGGCGCGGGGGCGGCGGGCTGTTCGCGGCGGCGGCGGGCTGTTCGCGGCGGCGGGAGGGGGAGGGGAAGCGAGCGGCGGCACAAAATGGCGGCGGCGCCTGGTGCGGGCCCGCCTGACCCCTGCGCTTCCGTTCTCTTCTCTTGTCTGCAGGTGGCGATGGCAACGGGGCAGGTGTTGTTTCATCGTTTTTTCTATTCCAAATCTTTCGTCAAACACAGTTTCGAGGTAAGCACAGCGGATGCGTATTAAAAGGACTTTTTTCATCCGGAAATGGGAACGAGTAAGGGTAGCTATCAGCCACCAGCTCCTGCAGAAAGAAAGGGAGTGGTTGGTTTGGGTCTTTGTACCGAGTTCTCAGTGGCCGGGTAGTGGAAACCTTTAGAATGTACCTCCGAATTTAGAAAATGGATCCCGAGCCCCAGCGCCCTCTTATCGAGGATTACAATTATCAACCAAATGCAAAACTCCTGCGACACTTAACGTTTGTGTCTAGACAAAAATTAAGAGGAGTTGCGCATAGCTGGTCAGCCCGTGGCCTGAAAGTGTCAGTTGTAATTTTATTTTGCTAAAATTCCTCTCTACTCAATTCTGAAGTTTATTAATCAAATTAAATTTAATCTAACAATAGTTACTGTTATTTCGTGGGTTCTTTCAGATTGTTGCCATGGCTTGTATTAATCTTGCGTCAAAAATCGAAGAAGCGCCTAGAAGAATAAGAGATGTGATTAATGTATTTCACCATCTACGCCAGTTAAGAGGAAAAAGGTAAGATTGGCAATATTGAACATAGACAGCGTCTCTTGCTACCTCTGTACTGCGCACCAGTCATCAAGTCAGAACATCTTTCCTCTCAGGTCAATGTGGACACAAAAGAAAACCGACTTTAATTTAGGTGTTAAAATTCACATAGGAACACACAAGTAAATCAATTAAAGAAAAAAATTAACCAGTTATCTAAGTTTGTAGAGGCAGTTGCATTTATGGACAATCGTAACAGTGCTGTGAAGCCAGTGCTGTGGCTTAAGATTAAACAAGAAAGGGAATACGTTTGGCTCAAGTGTGAGTGTATTCTGTAAGTTATTTTTCCTCTCCCCTCTCTGGAAGACTGAAGGTTGGAAGTTGGAACACTGTAGTTCTAGTTAATATTGTGGCAAAGTTCTGTGTAGTTTGCTTTTCTACTTGAAGTCCCAGTTAATTCTTTATCAATTGAGGTTGGCTTTTGTTAGAGTACTTCTCAACATTGAACTACGATATATCGCATAATACCGGATCTGAAAGGACTGCAGGATGATAAAGTTTGAAGTTTGAAGTCAAAGTGATTAAACAGGTATTTTGTTTTGGTCAGATACAGTCTCAGTGAATGGGTTAGAAAGGTAACTCTTAGATTGATTTTGAGTTACGTTTGGATAAGGCCCATTGATTGGAGCTTGTAAAATAAAGACAACCAAAATAGTATCGCTGTTGTGTAATGTAATTTTTTGTGGGCTTACAGGTTCATGTGAGGCAGTACCAAAAAGTTTGTTGGCGAGCTTAACTGTATCTATAGGTGACATCTAGTACGTGATACAGGATATATGCGGTGTAGATTAGTTCTGTGTTCACTTTTTAAGGACTTGTGGTGATGTTAGACAAACTTGTATTGAGTTTGAAAGGAAGCTACAAAAGGATTATAAGTTGTTTTGGGGGTTGGGTGTGTTGACTAGTGCCAATCAGCATTCTGTTATTAGTCTTTATTGGCTGAATCTAAGTGGCAGTGATGGCACAATTCAGACATGCAAATATTAAAGTAACTTTAAAATGATTAGCCTGTTCTGTAAATGTACAGACAGTACTGAAATGCTTAGTCCAAAAGTCTGAAACTTGTCTATTCAGATGCTTTTCCCAGCATTTTTTTTTCAGTTTTCTTATCTCTCCCCTGATCTATTCTTAATCACCTTAACTGTGGCTGGGGATAGAGTAATTTTTTTGTTTCATTTCAAAATACCTTTTAGTTTCTTGGTTAGGAATCCTTGGGAATTGGGAAGATTTCAGATTAGTGTTTAGTATGGTCAGAGCTTAAATTTTTTAGATAACTCATTGATCCTTTGGGATGTTTAAACAGTGACAATAAGAGGCTCTATCTTTAGTCAAAGGAGTCTGTTTGCTTAAAGGAAATAGTTTTCTGGTAGTATTCTTTGAACAATTGAGCCAACTATTTTATAGTCACATGGTTTCACTTTCTAGAAATCTTTCTGAACGACTTGAGTTTTCAATGTCAGAATAGGTCTTAAGACCCGTTGGAACCTTGGAATTTTAAATAATCTCACCTGACTGTTGTGTTTGACATTACAGTGCGTTTTTTGATCATTACTTACAGAGAAATTGCTTTTGTTTTGATCTTAGTCTGATAACAGCATGAAATTTAAAAGGACTTATTAATTGCATGGAAGCCTTTTTTTTTAAAGCAGGATGTAAAAGTGTTTCTATGCATATTACAAGTTTACTCAGACGCGTAACTTGTATATGTTATTAACTTCAACTCTTTTTTCCCTTGCAACCGACTATACAGCGACCAGCTACATTTACCAAAGCCTGGGTGATGTGGAGTGGTACATAGAGATGAAGCTGTCGTCATGGCAACAGTGAGTGAAGTATCGAAAATCCCCAAGGAGAAGCCAGTGCTCTGAGAATAGGTCACTGGAATCGGGGACTAACAGGTTGGCCACTGGTGAACCATTTAGAAAAAACTCCTGTTTCTTGTTAAAAGCTTTTGTCTTTGCTGTCCAAGTTATTAGAACTGTAGTATTTTTTTTTTATTGCCTAGGTTAATGTTCTTAGAAAGTACTATAAATATTATACTTTAGTTAGGTAAAGCATATTTTTTCTGATGCTAGTTTTAATTTAGTTTATGCATGCTTTTAGGTTGTTAACATGACATTGATAATTGCAGAGGAGACATCCCTTGCTGTTTTTCACTCCTGTGTATACATTAGAATCACCAGAGGAGCTTTTTGTAAAGTGTGCTTAGTCCTAAACTTACATTATTTGGCCTATTCTTCAACTTTTTGTAGTTTGATTTTTTTTTTTTAAGTTCAGAATAAAATTGCTGAATTTAGAGGAAAGATTGCTTTTTTCTTTTCATGGTTTCCAAATATTTAATCGAGATACAGCATATTCCCACTATATTCAGGTGGGGGGGTTTGTAGTTTAAGGAGCTAATATTCATACTTTAGACTTGTCTAAAAGAAAACAATTTAATCTTCAAAGACTGGTTTAACCACTCATTGGTGAACATGATGTGGCATTTTTAGTGTAGTTATAGTTAAGAGTTGGAAGGGTGTTAGGTGATTTGTTATTTAGTCCAGCAACCTTCTGCAGTTATATTTCTGGGTCTCTACAAGGTAGCTTTCAGTTTGTTTAAACACCTAAATGATCTTGCTACGTCGTATGGAATAGGCTTCACAAATAACTGTGTATCTGCTTCCTTGTAACTACTTATCTGGTATTTAGTCTCTTGAAGAACTAGTTGCAAAGTTTCTCAGTCCTTGTAACACCTGAGTAGATTAACCATGTTTATACCTCATTCTAGTGTGTGTTATATTTTAATTGCATTAATTATGCTAAAGGAATAGATTCTCTAAGAGACCAGATAATAAACTTACTATGTCCAGTTGGTAGAAAATTAAAGCAGAGGAAGCAGAGTTAGGTAGTCTGTGTGTTAATTAAAAAGTGTATGAGTTTCCTTTGAATATATGAACTTATCTTTCTTAAAAATACTTTAAAATGTTGCCTCTTTTAATTTTGGGGGCGAGGGGGGGGCGGCAGGGAATGTTTACCTGATAGGGGAGGAAGAAATTCCAGCAACTTTAACTTAATGTGCATGTTGCCACAGAAAGTACTAATTGATAACTTTGAGTAAAGAAAGCACTTATTTAAATCCTTTTCCTGAACTTTGCTTACTCATTTATGGAGACATAGTTTCTATTTCTGATACAAAGTAATCTTTGTAAAGGTAGTTGTAAATTATATGTCCATTGAGCTTTCCTTACTTAATTTGTGAGGTAAAGATGAAGTCTAAACAAAATAAATCTATCAGATTACACACCCATCAGTTTACTGTGAAAACTGCAGGTAATAGCAGGACTAAGCAAGAAGTTGAGTACATCGTTGAATTATAATAAATAATGGGTTTGGTTTTCTTAATTTTGATTGAGATTTATGACCCAAAATCAAAAAGAAGTAAAGATTATGGCAGAACTACTAATTACAGCCTTGTCTCTCAGCCTTCCTAATGCTGCCATGTATTTTCATTGTTATAAAGGGGTCATGACCCACAGGTTGAGAACTGCTGGATTAGAGACTAGAAGTAGCCCTCCTTCAAACAAGTGTTTAGTTTGTTTAGTTGCAAGGCAAATGAATTTTATCACTGTTTCAAGGCAACTCAAAGCAGATTATTATTAAGCAGTAAGTGGTGTAGATAATTTTGATCAATGAAATGATGAAGTAATGAAACAGAACTGTGCTGTCAAAATTAGATTTTTATAGGGATTCTAACGGCACAGTCTTATGTCTGGATTGTAGGTTAACAGTTAAAGTGATGTGCCACTTTAGCACTAGCTAGTCTATCTCCTAGTGCCACTTGAAGGAGAGCCATCAGGTGACCAGCAGGTCATTAGTCAGTCTGAAGTGGATTTGCCTTTTTTCAATTTCCTATAATGATAAAATCTAAACAGTTATAAACCTTAGGATCTTTGGGATATGTTTTTGTGTGTGTGTATTTATACATACAGGTTCCTCTCATCTGAGTTAAATGTGAATATTTTTTTCAAAGAGCGATTTGTAGCCTATCTTTAATAAAATGGAATCATTAATATAATGTTAGAAACTAGCTCAATGAGGCCAATTGGTGGGCTCCTAACACTTCCCACAGGTATGAGGGGTTGAACTGAGTAAAGGCCAGTTTAACAGCTATTTTTTGTCTTGTCATGTCTGCCAACTTCTATTTCATGTAATCATACAGATTAGTTACAAATAGTCTAGTAAGCATTCTGGTTTTTGTTACAGTTTCAAATAGAGAGTAAGGAAAATACATGATAGCTGACTTTTTATTCTAATAATGTCACTGTATGGGTAATGTAGCTCACTTAAGATTATTTCTAATCTTCAAGTGGATATATTAAAAGTGTAGTTTTCAAAATATGAGATTACACTTTTCACAGTCTAATATGCATTAGATTAAATATTGAGAATGACTATTTTTAAAATGATGTGTTCTGTCCAGAGCAAAGACTCTTGGTTGTTTTGGCTACAAATGAAGTGAGTATGGGTGAAAATATTAGATGTTCTACACGTATATTTTACACATAGTCAGGTAAGGCAGAATATAAATGTCTGAACACAATAACTAAGAAAATGCCATGAAGGCTATGTTAACCAGTTCGATTAAAGTATTTCAAATTGTATATAAGACCAGCACATTGTACCCCATGATTGCATTAATGTAATGATATGATTTAATAAAAGAAAAAAACATGTACTTTTTGTTGCTTGTACCTAAGAATGTATCAAAGGACCTGTGTAAATTTCATAGACTTTTCAAAAATGAAAGTCTGATTCCTTAATGTTTCCTGACTCACTTAAAGTTTTGCAGGAAACCAGTTTTGAATTTTAAGACAAAAGATAGTCTTTTACTGTAAATGGTAGGGGTTTTTACCATATAAAAAACAAAACACCACGGGTGGCACCTGTGGCTGAAAGGAGTAGGGTGCCAGCCCTATATGCTGGAGGTGGTGGGTTCAAACCCAGCCCTGGCCAAAAACTGCAAAAAAAAAAAAAAAAAAAAAAAACCCTGGGGAATAAGTAGCATCACTTGAATGTGCTGTTTTCAAAATACAGAACCACTGACTTACCCGTTTACACCATAGAAACTTCTCAAGTTGTCCAGACTCACTGTGGGACAGGACCTTGTATTTGTTCTGGTTTCCCCACTGTGCCTTCCATTCGCTGTGGATTACACACTAACTGGAGCATGACGACTAATGGCTGCAACTCTTGGCCTGTATCGTAGATAACTTGAGTTTTGAATATGATTTTCAAATTAGACTTTCTTTGGTAATAAAATGGAATCTTAAATAGTTTTCAGATTATTTTTTTAAATAGAGGTAAGTTCTTAGAACATTTAGTTCACACAATACTGCCCTTCAGGGAATCTGGATTAACTATCCACTATTTTTTCCTTAGTTTTTATTTTGACCCTAAACCAACCAAGAGTAGATAATTTAGAGAATGAATGAAAAACCTTATAATCTTATGAGGATTTCATAGTGCTATAGATCTTTTTCAGGTGCACGTTGGTTTTGTTAGTGGAAAGTCTCTCAGTGGAGACCAGTGAGGCTTATGATAATAAATCTTGCTATCACTGAAGTTAATGTATGTATGTATATGCACAAAATATAATCAGAAAGAAAAGATCCACAGGGATAAATCCAGGAGCATTAGAGTGAAATACTTTCAGTACAGACTTGAGTTAATTCTTTCAGGAACTTAGTCTAGATGTATATATTTAATTAGCATAACTTGGACAGCACAAGATTAATGCTTTAACTTGTTTGCAGGAGTTTAAAAAGCTGGTTTCTGTTGCCAATAGTTGGTTGGAAGGGAAAATGGAGATGCCACAAATAAAATTTTTTGGATGTGCAAAACAGTCTTGATTTTATTTCTTACAAACTATAGGACTCCAAGCCCCCTGATCCTTGATCAGAACTACATTAACACCAAAAATCAAGTTATCAAGGCAGAAAGGAGGGTGCTAAAGGAGTTGGGATTTTGTGTTCATGTCAAGCATCCCCACAAGGTGAGTTGTACAGAAATTATATTCGTAAGTATTAGGGCTTTTCTTAAAATTCATATTGTGTTTATGTATGAGAGTTAACAATTGGTTTTAAAAAGCATTCTTTAGGATATGGAAAAATAGAAGTCAAAAAGACAGGTGCAGGTCTTTATTCACTCTTAAATTATTTGCTGATAGTAAAGTTTTTTGTTTTTGTTTTTTTTTTGATTCTGTGGAAAGTTCCAGTTTTTACACCTAGAAAATGGGAGTTTGTAGAATATCTCATTCCAAGGAATAATGTAGAAGTATCTGGCACATTTCTTGTCACATAGTAAACTGTTGTTCCATTATTGGAAATCTGTAAATTTCTCTCAATATCTCTTGGCTTCCTTGTTAATATAAGTGATTGTGACAGTGGGTGCCCAGGTATAGGACTACCTGGGATAGAAATGGACCTTGAAAAATCAGATGAAGTAATCTTAGTGCCCAGTATGTAGTAAAGTGTTCATGGAATATAATCTTTTAATTGGATTAACTACCTTTTCTGTATAATTTTAGAATATAATTCTAAACATAATCTTTATAATAACTCACATGAAATCTCAGCTATATTTTAGGTTGGTCTGTATTATCTATACAGAATTATAACTTTTAACATTTTTAATTTTTTTCATTGAATTCTGTATTCTGAAAGAACCACCAGTATGCTAAATTGAGTTTTTTTCTTTGTTCTTCAGATCATTGTTATGTATTTACAAGTCTTAGAATGTGAACGTAACCAAACCCTGGTTCAGACTGCCTGGTAAGTTGCTTTTTTACTTTTCTTTCCTAGCCAGGAAAACAGAAGCAGAAATAAAGTAAGTTTCATTCTCCCTTTCCAAAATAATGACATAAGTTTGTTTTGGGGCTTTTTGTTTTTGTTTTTGTTTGTTTTTTAATCAAAAGGTAAATAATGCTTATTTCTGCTTCCTGTTTTCTTGGCTTGACTAATTACTTTTAATGGAGAACTCAATTTAACTTTGTTCTTTTTTCTACTCTTTGATTAAAGGGTAGTCCATGATGGTAAGTCATAGAACTCTGCCCTCTGCACTTCAGCCCATGACCTCAGGATGGCCTGATTGGCTGCCCTGCTCTCCAGCCAATCCAGTGCAAGCTCTCATCCGAGATTCACTGAAGTGGTCCATATCCATCTGGCAGCATCTTCTAGTTCTGTCGGGGTGTCAAAAGGATTTGTATATTTGCTTCTAGAAGTAACTATTTGACATGCCTATGTATTTAATGTATACCTGTAACTATCAAAATGAATAGTTCATTTTTGATAGATTTGTTGTCCAGCCATTATGAATTATAAAATGGTTTTTATTAGGAGTTTGACTAAATTTCTACTTTTAGTGTGTATACCATGAATTCTACCAAAAGAGTCTACAACTTGGAGCTTAAAGTTGGCACCAGTTTCCATACTGGGTTAATTCATAGCTACTGGGCTATATTGCAGGCAGTAATATTAGAAGTAAAAAGTACTTCTTTTTCAAGAGATGTTATTATTAAACACTTTAGAATTTAGATTTTTTGATTGGCAGATGGGACTTGGAGTGCTGGCTTATTTTAAGATTAAGCAAAGAGTTGGGTTCAGCCACTACTGTTTTCATAAGACTGTTCATGTGAAGGGTTTAAGTGAAGTAATTTTTATGTTCTGGACTTTTTAGCAAGATATGTCCTTTTTTATCATTGACATGCTTCTTTTGGATTCAGTAAATACTAGTAATAGAAAAAAGTCTCACTGCTTTTATAAAATGCATGACATTTTTAATATGTGTTCTATAAAATGGATTTTAGTAGTTATTATGGATAAAGATTTTTAAGAAATAACTCATTTAATTTTAGCTAAATCTTTTAATCTTTTAAATGACATGTAAACTTTTATTAGTTTAGGAATATTGTGGGGAGGGCTCACTAATAAAGTCTTGCACTTTATTAACTGAAATAGTATATTGCTGTTATTTATACATAGTCACAAAAAGGTATGTAAACAAGGCCATTGTGTATGTTTATTGCTCTTCACTTATTACCTAGATATTCTTAAGTACTTTAGTTTTTTTTTCTATTTTATTTATTTTTTATTTTTTACCCTTTAATTGAGATGGGGTATCACTGTGTTGTCCAGGTTGCTCATGAACTCCATGGCTCTCAAGCCTTATCCCACCTCAGTCTAACGAGTGTCTGGGATTACACGTGCATGCCACTGTGCCTAGCTAGTTTTCTTTACATAAATGTAATTTGGTGGGTACTTAACTGAAAATACCATTTTACCCCTGTTTACGGTACTTTGAGTTATTGGAAAAACTTAGTTAACACTGCTTTTTATTGTGGATAAAGGAGAGATGGTCAATAATTAATGGCTTGAAGTATTGTTGGAGTGGTTTATCATTTCTGAAACCAGTCATACCAGAATTGACTTTCAAAGCATTGCTTTTTTGTAGAAGTATGTTAAATAACTTTAGGAACAATTTCTATTTGGTTAATCATGTAGACTAATGTTAAAGGGCTTTCTTTGGTCATATTTAGGAAAACTGAAAAACGGTTCTTGTGTTAAATTCTTTGAATTTTTTTTTTTGAGTTAAGAATTGTTATATTCTAAAATAACGAAGATGTGAATAAATAAGAGAAGAAAAAAGAATAAAGTAGATTGAGTCTCCAATTTTTATGTAAGCTTCAAAAGAACTGGTTTGTTTATATACGAGCTTACAGTTGAAATATTTTTCAGGAATTACATGAATGACAGTCTTCGAACCAATGTTTTTGTTCGATTTCAACCAGAGACTATAGCATGTGCTTGCATCTACCTTGCAGCTAGAGCACTTCAGGTAAGCATATATAACCTACTTTATTTTATAGGATAAATCACAGATTTCCAGTGGTTCCACTAAAAACAAGCAAAGATTCAAACCATTTTGTTTTTATGGTTTAGATTCCATTGCCAACTCGTCCCCATTGGTTTCTTCTTTTTGGTACTACGGAAGAGGAGATCCAAGAAATATGCATTGAAACGCTTAGGCTTTATACTAGAAAAAAGGTAATTTCTGCTCACCCAAGTTTCTGCTCTAACATTGTGAGTGCTAAGCATTTTCTGTAAGGGAGAAATACTAATTTCATTTTCATCCAATAGCCAAACTATGAATTGCTGGAAAAAGAAGTAGAAAAAAGAAAAGTAGCTTTACAAGAAGCTAAATTAAAAGCAAAGGGATTGAATCCTGATGGAACACCAGCTCTTTCAACCCTTGGTGGATTTTCTCCAGCCTCCAAGCCATGTAAGATAATACTTTGAATTAAGGTGACTTGGGGCATTGAAAGTGTGTCATTATTAGAAATTTCTAGCATTTAAACAGTTGCATAAAAACGATGATGTTAGGAAGCTGTTGCAGTTTTCCCTGATGACAGTCAACTAAAGACTGACACTTGGAAACAGTTGAAACTTTTTGCCTCCTATTAAGTCCAGTGGTTAATGTGTCATTATGTCTTTTAAAAGCATCACCAAGAGAAGTAAAAGCTGAAGAGAAGTCACCAATTTCCATTAATGTGAAGACAGTTAAAAAAGAACCCGAGGATAGACAACAGGCTTCCAAAAGCCCTTATAATGGGTGAGTATGCCAGCCTTAGAAACTGGCCTTTAGGAATCTTTTGTTTCTAACACACTAAGTTTGTAACTAATTTGTTGGGGGGGGGGGTTTATTTTGAAGTGTAA
>CAUYRH010072605.1:0-45180 GCA_963574655.1 Perodicticus potto
TTATATAGTGATTAAGAAAATGCTATGAGGGCTATTTCTCACAGTACGATCAAAATGTTTCTGATTGTATATGAAGCACATTCTGCCCTATGATTGCACCAATGTACACAATTATGATTTAATAAAATTATTAAAAAAAAAGAATTTCTGCTTTCAAATTTGTAAACATAAACTTGCTATCTTAAAATAGTAGCTAAGAAAGATGGTGTAAAGCTAATATTTCTGGATTTCACTTTTGATAGCACAGAACATCAGACAAAATTGACAAGATTTTCTTTATGTTCCTTATCAGTCTACTTATTCCATCTCATTTATCAGTTTACTTATTTCATCTCACCCCTTGTCTAAAATGGGTCATTAGAAAAATAACAGTTTGGGTTGTTTTCATATTCCAAATACATAGAATATCTTTTATGTAGAGTCTTATAACACATCAACTAGAAATTGGTATACACACATGAATATACAAATTTTCACCTTATTTCATGTTCAGAGTACAACAAGGAAAAAAATCTCAGATTAATCAATGGTCTTTCTCTGCCTTCAGGTATATGGACTTTTTCCCTGCACCATCCAACATTACAAGTGACTTTCTATTTGAGAAGAGTGCTAATTACTTCCATTCAGAAGAAGCTCCCAAGAGAGCCGCATCTCTTGTTCCCAAAGCCAAGATCATCACCATCCTCATTGATCCCTCAGACAGGGCATACTCTTGGTACCAGGTATGAGCAGCAAAACATACTGATGAAAGCATTTGGTGGTAGCTTGAATATAGGCAATGGCAAATTATCAAAATGGAGCCCAGAAACATTGGATAGTAAAATATAAAAACAGATACTCGACCTTTATGCCCCTCCCCACATTTTGAGAAATTAAAGCTGAATATTTAACTCATATCAAGTTGGGCAAAGACTTTCAAGCATAAAATAATAGGGAAAAAAATCACACATCAAAGAAATAATAGATTGCCTAAACCATATGAACATTGGTTTAGGCAAAAATAAATTTTTATTATTTTTATTAATTATTTTATTTTATTAAAAATAAAATGTTACCAACATAGGTAAAATATTGGTCTATCAAAAATTAACAAATTATAAATTAGTGTCTCTGGCATCTTCAACAAGTACATGATAAAGTGCTTAGTTCCTTTATTTTATAAAACATTCCTCCAAATTGGTAATAAATAGATAAAGTATAGTAGAAAACTGAGCAAAAGACATATGTAAACAATCACACACACACACTCACAAAATTCAACTGTTCAATAATTTACGTGAAAAATGATCAACCCATTTAAGAGTCTCCAAAATATAAATTTAAACCACACTCTTTTTAAACATCTTGACAAAAAATGTGATTTATTTTTATGCTGGCAAGAGGGTGATGATAAAAATTCTCAAGTATTTCAGTAGGAGAATGCATCTGAGACATTTTCTGAAACCTCTTTTGGCAATAGTTACCAAGAGGTATGTGGATCCTTTAGTGCTGTGATTCCTCTGCTAGAATGGATCACAAGGAAAACTTAAAAGAGCTATACAAATATTTAAGTACATTTCAGCACTATCTATAAAATAATCACAAAAGGAAACACAAATACCCAACAATATGCATTCATGTCATACTGAAATGAAATATTCTGTAACAACATTAAACTATGGTTTTAATCAATAAATGAGAATTAAAACATTATATTTATTCTAATGTGTGGATGAATATTAATCAGATTATCACAAAGATATACCATAATCAGACATTATTATCTTGCTGTGAGGAAGTATGTAAAGGGGGATCTGAAAGCAGTCTAGATCTAGGGAAATAAACTTTGGACTTAAAGTTAGGGAAGAGTAGATGTTAATTAAATGAGGGTAGAAAAGGAGAAGGAGGGGGGTGGAAATGAAACAGTATATGTAAATTACTTAGGTATAAAGAACCATTGCACATTTATAAAAGCTGCAGGAAATTCCTTGTGGCTGTCTGAAAAATCCCAGGTGAAGGAGGGGGCTGGAACCATGCATGGAAAGCCTTTGAAAAGGAGGCTTTTTATTGGAAAATAGATTGGGATAAGACAAATGACTATTCAAAGAAACACAATTAGAGGCCTTTGTAATAGACCTACTGAGGCTGAAGTAGGAGAATCTCTTCAGCTCAGGAGTTTGAGATGAGCCTGAGTATAAGGAAGACCCATAAGTACTTTAAAAAATAGAAAAATTAACTGGACATCATGGCAAGCACCTGTGGTCCCAGCTACTTGGAAGGCTGAGGCAGAAGGACTATTTGAACCTAGGAATTTGAGATGGCTGTGAGCTAGGCTGACACCACAGCACTCTAGCCCGCAACAGAGAGAGGCTCTGTCTCAAAAATACATACATAAATAAAATTAAGAAAGAAAAACAAAGAACCTGTGGGTAGAAACTTGAGGAATAGAGGAAGGGATGAATGATGTATGAAAGTATAAGCTGGTAAATTCAAAGGCCAGGGATAGAAAGACTGAAATGACTATGATGGTCTCTCTTAACTTTGAGAAATCTGGAATGATATAATTTGATGAAAATGAAGGTGATAGTTAAAGAGAGGTAGCGGTTTGAGAAGAGAAAAAAAGAGCATGTAAAATCTTTGACAAGGGTTGGGATAAAGTTGACCATGGAAATGGAAATTTGCGTACAGCAGTGATGGCCTCATTGAAGTTGGTTATCTTGAATTTATGATGGTAACAGTGCTGATATACCAAAATCCTAGCTATCTGAATGCACACTAAGTCCATGTTTATACAGGATGGCCCATAAATTCTGTGTGCAATTTAAAATAGTGTGCAATTTTAAATTGCATACAAACTTTATGGCCACCCTGTATAGTGCCTATATAGAAATCAATGCCAAAGTAGAGAAGACTAAAGGGACATTTTTAAAGGGTGGAGTAAGATAAAAAGCAAATTTTATATCTTTCATTCTTTTTTTCTCTGAGTTTTTTAAACTTATTCAATAAATACACACTTCTTTGGATAGAAAAACAACAACATTGCAAATTGGTTTGCAAGTAGCTAGGCATCTATATGAAACATAAATTGGAGGAAGCAAGATTCATAAATTACCATCAGAATCCATCAGTCAGTATTTCCAACCATATAGAAGAAAATGTCTTATATCACAAGAACTCATAAGTTTAATAATAATAAACTTATTTTTTTAATTGTGTCCAAAGCAGTAAGATGTGAAGTGTTAATTAAATGCTTTGGAGGCAGGACACAATTATAAGTGGGACTTTACCTAAGAAATGCAAACAGTATAACATGGTTCTCTGTATTCTCAATGAATCCTTAAAAATAAAACTTTAAAAAAAGTTTTGAATTCAAATAGTTGGGGGAAATGCACATTTTTCTGGCAGAAAGCATACTCACTCCTTAGAACAGATCTAAATGAAGCATTTACTTTCACATAGATGACGTCATTTAAATAAAAGAGAATCTTTATGATGTGGGTGTTTCTTTGTGCCTGTTTCTTCCAATGAATTCATTGGACGGACACACAGGTTTGAACAGAATTATTTTTTCTGATAAACCTTTTTATTGCTGTGTTGCTAAGAGTAGGGCCCCAAACTGCTCCACATTTCACACTAATGTGGCCTATGCCTTAGCTAGTTCTGTCTATTCAGTAAAGACCGTAAATCCTAAGCTCAGCAGGTGTAATTCAGAAACTCCTACAAATTTCACCTTCCACGGTAATTTCTATCCACATTTTTATAATGGCCCTCATAGAAGAACGATAGTGCCTTTTTTTTCCATAAAAGATATGTCTTTGTGACTTCCAGGTCATATTTTTATGCTAATCTACTTGATTGCAGTAATGTAAAGAAAAGTAGAATCTCAACTGGTGTAACTCAGTATAGAACATATTAAGTACAATTTCATAGTATCACTGCTTACAATAGAAATTTTAGCATTACTGTATCAAGTATATAGATACTATATGTATCATTCTTTATTCAAATTATATCATTTCTCCACGTTTGTTAAATGAATTATAGGACGTCTATATACTCAGAATAATGAATATATGGTGTTTATAAGATTGTCAAAAAATACACTATCATAAGAGGGCTTCAAAAGCTTCTGCCACTTAAAAATTACTCCTTTAACCAACCATTCACCATGTTATATTCATCTTTCCTTTTCTGGTTATTTAATTTTCTTCAAGTTCACTTTTAGATTTCTCACAACCCATATCCCTGCATGCAACATCCACCTTCACTCAAACTTACCTTAAACTTCTGTTAGTTTACATATGTGTTTGGTATTTTATTCTTTAATTATCAAAATCTTTCTTACTATCTTTAGCTCAAAAGTTTCAGCCATTAAAAAAGATCACTTCTTTCAGTCAGAATTAATCGCTTATTGGTCTGGCTGTCCGAGCAAGTACCTTCTAGTCAAATACTCAACTTTATTACAATCTATGGATCCACTGTGTCCCACGTTAGACTTGATTTCTTTGAAGATAGTGATTATGTCTGACTTATATGTTTTTATCACCAGAATCTATCTCAGTTTTTTGTTCTGGGAAGAAGCTTAATGAAGGCTTGTAAAGTTGTATTGACTGTTAAATTCATTTCTCACTGAGCTGGGCTCTCTCCTGCTTAACCAATGATGGTTTGGTATAAAGAGCTCTGTGGCTTTGGAACTGAAAAGTACAAGTGAACCAGTATTTGGGAATTAGCATGTTTAGATAAAAGCCAAGGGAGAGCCAAAGGAAAGGATCTAGGGTAACGTCAACTTGAAAATGACACCTAAACAAACATTAAGAATAGACATCTGTTTTCTTGTTATCCATAACATCTGCCATGCAGGAGTGGTGGGGAAATGTCAGAAATTTCATGAGTGGCTTTATGGAAACAGAGAACCAAGGAATATGTAAGCCTACTGTTTCCCATCTGGATAAATCTCCTTTTATCAGGCATGATTTATCTGGTCCCTGATGTCTTTTCACTTCTAATCAGACCCATGAAGAAAATCCTCGTGCCCTGTCTCTGCTTTGCACTTGAACATTTTAGACATTTTAGATGTGAAGTTAACCACAAGTCTATCTGCATACCACTTGCTACATATTGAAGGCTTGTACTTTAACATACTTAAAAATAAACAAAGGATCTGGGCGGCACCTGTGGCTCAAAGGAGTAGGGCGCTGGCCCCATAAGCCAGACCCAGCCCCGGCCAAAAACTGCAAAAAAAAATAAAAAACATAAGCAAAGAATCAATGCCTATTTCAATAGATGAAAAAAAAATTTACACAGTTTTACAAAAAATTTACAAAATGTTCTCTACATGTTGGCCACCTCCTTGTAAAGTTTTGTAATGAATATTCTGAAAATGAAGGTACTTTTAGTTACAATTTCCTATTTTTTATGGTCACTCTAGGTATGGTGACTTTGGGACATCCTATATTTAGTTTTTATTATATTTGTCATTCTAAAATCAAGTAATCAATTTTTAATACTTTGTGAAATGAAGTCAACACACCCATAAGTACAGACACATCAAACATACACACTCACACCTGTGCACACACACGTATCTACATAAGCATTAAAAAAAAAAAACAAAAACCTGGGGGTTAGGGGAGAAGAGAGAGGGAAGGAAGGAAGAGGGTCTGGGGCTATGGTGTGTGACACACCTCTTGGGGGCAGGACACTATTCATAGAAGGACTTCACCCAGAAAACATAAGCAGTATAACAGGGCTCAATGTACCCTCAAAGATTCCCCAACAGTAAAATAAAATAAAACTAACTTTACGACTGACTTTCTTGTTAAAGCACCAACGATCACATGAAGATCCAGCTGCCCTGAAGTTTACCTTCTATGAAGTTATCACAACAGGACATCGGGCCCCACCTGACTTAAAAGCGTTGCAGAGACGATGCCTGGTACCTGGATGGTACGCAGTCCATATAGAAAGATGGCTAACTTACTTTGCTACTTCTCAGGTAATGTTCTGAAATTAACTTCTTCTATTTATTATGTCCCAATTATGTTCCACTGACAAACAGAAAATGTGAATTATCATCGCCACAAATGACAATTACAATCAGAGATATTGATAAGTAATGAAGAAATGTGCCTTTCTACATTTTTAATTTCATCTCTACTATGAAATGTTAAAGGATTTTGAAACATATTTCTGGAATCTTCTTTAGAACAGTAGCTGGTCTTAAAATGGTAAGTCCTCACACTAGAGGCATCATGTGATTTATAGGCAATAATTCTCAACTACTAGTAGAGCAACCAGTTCTGCAATTCCTTTGTGGACCACCATGTGCAAATACCTGCATGTTGTCTGTTTTGTGGGACTCTTTTCAGGAAACAAGGGGGTCATGCATTAGATTGCAAAAATGAGAAGTACTATGACACCTCCAAGAACATGAGATAGAGCAAGAAATAAGAATTTGAAAAAGGCATCCTTTATCATATCCTTTACATTGTGCATTCCAGCTCAGGGTGTAAATTATAAAGCCCAGCAGGTGGCCTTTGGCATCACAGACCTTTTTTTCAACATTCTTCGGACAATTCTAGTATTCTAGGGAAGGAAACCAATAAACAGAAAGGTGGTAACAAACTATCCCATGTCTTCCTTTGTAAGAATAGATGAGTGATTTTCATCTGGATGACCACCATCTAAGCTCTTGTCTTCAGAGTTAGCTCATGGGAATTTGGTAGGCCGGCTCATTACCTGACGACACTACAGATGGAAAATCATGTTTCTACTGAAGTAATAAATCAGTAAAGTGTCTATGTTTATTTCTGATTTACCATAAAGTGAGTTAAGGGCTATAACTTGATAACTCATAAGAAATTGTGCCTATGGCAAACTTTATTGTTTATTGGGAAGGAGTAGGTATAGTAAACATTTACATGTATTCTAAGTAGCTCATATTTTCTCCCTTTTCACACTGACCTAGTTAGTTAATTAATGCCATACCAGGTCAAGGGAGACTACTCATTCTATTCTATTTTGTTTTGTGCTTCGTAAAGTTGCTATTTTTGACTTTACAGTTGCTAATTATTGATGGACAGCAACTGAGATCTGACCCAGCTACTGTGATGGATGAAGTCCAGAAATTTCTGGGAGTTACACCTCATTATAATTACTCTGAAGCATTAACGTGAGTCTATTCTCATGCTTGAATTTGTTTCCAGTATTTATCATCATAAATTATCACTGGTAGGTGTGTATACAACATCATTAATACTTGCTATTAATTTATACATCATTATACTACTCAAAGCAGTAGAATGAATAGCCTCATTATTCATATAGTGTCTCTTTTGAATACGAGGAATACTCCTTTTTTATCTTCTAAAGTATATCTTGTATTATTACAAATTCTTCATTCTGTGAGCTTTATCCAATATCCGTTCAGTTAAGTAAAGATTTTACATGCCTACTTTGTGCAGAGAATGTCCTAGAAATTTATACTACAAAGGTGTAAAAGATGTAGTCTCTTTTTATAAGGAATTTATTGCTCAGAAAGGAAATTTTGTTGCCCATCGTTCCCTCTGTGAAAATGAACAACGTTTAGAGCAGAGTTGGGAAAGGTGTACATTCATGTTTTATTCTGAATTTATTAAGTTACTTGTAACTAAATATATTCTTTTTTATTATTCCTGTTACCCATTGTTGCATGATGAACCACCTCAAAATTTGCTAGCATATATAATGTTTTTATTATGCTCATGGAATCTGTGGGCTGGGAATTAGACAAGACATAGCCAAGATGGCTTGTCTTTGCTCATGAGACCTTGAGTCACTTCTAGGAAGACTTGACTATCTGGGTAGTCAGTCAGATGACTGGGGGTCACTTAGATGACTGAGGACTGAAATCATCTGGAGGCTTCTTCACTCACATCTCTGGCTTCTGTACCGAGAAGGCTCAAACACAGAGATCAGTAAGATGAAGACACTTCTTCCTGAGTAGGTTGACTTTCTCACTTTCCTGAATAAGACCAGGATGCATTTGATCCAAGAGAACCATAGCCTTCTATGACTCAAACCTTCAAGTCACACAGCATTGCTGTGCTACATTCTGTTGCTTACAATAGTCACGAAAGCCTGTTCAAATGTAAGGAGAGAGAAATAAGTCTCCACCTTTTGATGTGTGTTGTTCTGCAAAGAGAATGTGGGATGGGAGATATTCTTGAAGTCATCTTGAGAAAATAAAATCATATATTTGGATAATTAAAAATGAAGGCAAACATAAAGAGACAAAATAAGAAATGAAACCTCTAAGCAGACAAAATATATCTTAAAAGGGCATACACCTTACCAATAAAAGAGTCCCTCGAGAGATCTGATGTACAGTCTATTGAATATTAGACAAAATTCTAACAACCTGGTTATATAATTTCCCAGTTCATAGCAGATTACAATTAGCAAATAGACAATTACATAGTATAATTGAGGGACGGGAAAATCAGTAACAGGATTGGGTTGTTCCTCATCCAATAAAACAAGCCTAATGAAGCTTTAACCTATGCTTGGAAATACAGTAGACAAACTTCTATAATATGTTTCTTATGAATAGCTATTGATGTCATCATATCTTCCCTTCTCTCAGCATTAGTTTAGGTAATGTTTCTATCCCATTAACTAAAAACAGTTGTTAATAGTTCAATCAACTTGGAAAGTCATACTTTTGAAGGAGAGATTACAAACAAGTACAAAATGTATGGGTTTTAATATGTCTTGCATATACCAAAAAATAATAACTGAAGTGACGTTCACTAAATAAAAAAAACCTCAAATGGCAATCAATTCATGCCCTACAAGTTGTCTAACAGTTCTGTGGAGAAATATTTTGCATCTTAATATCACAATTTCATGCATACTAAAAAAATCATAAAGTAATAAATTGATGTAACTTAGTGAGGATAAATGTCCTCTGTTAGACTTAGGTAAGTCTAAGTCTTCCCAATATAATAAATGAAACCAGGACAACAAAATAATGTGGATTCAAGGTTATGACAACCCTATCTTAAAAATAATGACTTTTAATATTCTAGATAGCTCTCCTATCTCAAATTGCATTAAGCTCTATCTCACAACAGCTGCTGTGGAGAGCAAGGCGAGAGCACAGCCCATCCCGAGACCCCTGCACTACCGAGAGCAAAGGAGATGCTCCTAGTGTGGATAGATATGTTGGCTTCATTATCAGGGCTCTATTTTACCTTGATGCTGTTAAATATTCTCATCCCGAGGCAGAAGATGATGTTTGGGGGCACCGTTAAGCCGACTTCCCCATCTCATTTTATACAGCATACTGAATTGTTTTTCCTCTTGGGAAATTAATGAAAACTAGAGAAAGGACTGTGATACGCAAGGAACAGATTGAAAAGTCCAGGCTGGAAATGGCTCTTCCTTCCTTTTATCCATTTAACTGCTGATACGTTTCATTTTAATTGATAACAGGTACTAGGACAAATGGATTGCAAGGAGCAGGTCTCTAATAATAGATTGGGCAGGGAACTGTGAAGAAAACTTTTCTCTTCCCTTAAATGAATTTACATACATGCAGAGGCAAATTGCAGGTGCAGTGGTATTATAGGAATAGGCCCAGGGCAACAAAATATTCTACAACTAATTAACTTTACATCCCAGTCAATTATGCTTCATCCCTCTAAAACATCTGCTGAGCAACAAAAATGCAAACCTCTCCGATGTTTTATGCGTGCAGCAAGTCCCATAGCTATAAATTTAAAATTTCCCTTCTTATTTGGTTCATTCTTTCATTTTTCTCTATCTTGTTAGTCCTAAACAAAAATTCTTATATATTTGGCTTTAACCGAAATAATTAGGACACACATCCTTTCTTTTGTAACTCGGTGCATCTAGGGGAGCAAAACAACATGAGAATTTTCTTTTTTTTTTTTTTTGAGACAGAGCCTCAAGCTGTCACCCTGGATAGAGTACTGTGGCATCAGAGCTCACAGCAACCTCCAATTCCTGGGCTCAAGTGAGTCTCTAGCCTCTGCCTCCCAAGTAGCTGGGACTACAGGCGCCGCCACAACGCCCGGCCAGTTTTTGGTTGCAGCCGTCATTGTTGTTTGGTGGGCCCGGGCTGGATTCGAACCTGCCAGCTCAGGTTACGTGGCTGGCGCCGTAGCCACTTGAGCCTAGAATTTTCTTTAAGATTATAGCAACTTGGATTATCCGACGGGATTATCTGCCTTGAACAAAAGAAATAAGAAATTGTCTAAACTTCTGCTTTACTTTTACATTTGTACTTTCCATTTTGAACAATTTAAACATACAAATGCTGCAAAAAAAATACAGTGTTTTTCTAAATTGTAAGGTTTAATTCATACTTATATTCAGCAAAGTATACATTTAGCCCTTTAATGTACCATTGAATAATTTTTAAAAAACTGTTAATATATAAATCACATCCATAAGTAGATAAAATATCCTAAGGGTCTTTTACCTATGGATTATACTTTTGATGAGTAGTCCTTGACCTTTTATGGACTCAGAGGTAAAACATAAAACTTAATAATTTCAACATAAAATTGGACGAAAGATCTATATACATTTTTCCATTACAACAGAATTATTTAAAATACATAGTATATAGTTCACTTCATCTCAACTAGGCTGTCTCAACTTAAAAGAATAAACATCTGTAGAAATGAATTCAATTAAAGCAAATCAATTGGCATACACAAGTGTGTTTCCTTTATCCAGTTTTCGCTCGCTGAAAATTCTATATGCAATGCACATTCATTAAATGTTTTATCTGTTGTAGCTTTGATCCCCAGAAGGGTTTTTGGTGTCAACTACTGGAAGGAGGAAAGACTAAATGCCTTGGAAAAAGCAAAGGCCGAAAATACCCACCTATGGCTCCAGAGGTAATAGCCTTTTAATTTTTGAATTACTTTAGCAAAAATTTGTGCATATACCTGTTTCAGAATTAGTAATAATAAATGTACTTCATTTTTCTGCTCTTTCTTTGCAATTAATAGTTTTATACATTTAGGAGATGAGCGAGGATAAAGGATTAATATATAGATCCCTGTAAATTTGTTTATATCCCTAAAAATTATGTTCATTCAAATACTTATTGAAAAGTGGCCTTTTTTACAAATAAGTAAAGCACCTGAATAACTTTACTTTTGTGTACTTTTCTATACTCTAGTTAAGCTGGAGATATTTGCCCTAATTGGATAAATATTTTAAAAGCTATAAAGTATATCAATGGTTTTATTTTATGTGTATCATTAATTTACGAGTATTTTAGAAAAACAAAATTCATAATTGGGCATTTTCTCTGGGCATCACTTATCTCATATTGTAACCCAATTCACATAGGTCTGCCTCTTTGATAAAATTAGGGATGAACACTTTCCCTTGTTAGATAAACAAGTGAAACACTTGTTTGCTGAACAAGTCATTTTGGATAAAATATAAAATTATCATTATTATACATTCAAAACATATATCAAATGCCTACGCCATCCATGCATGGTACCGAGCCAAGCAATGGAGAAGATACAAGGATAAAATAGTCATGAACTCAGGTTCATTACAGAATCAACAAATTAGTTGTGGTGACTGATTTATACTAGGCTGTGTGAAGCAATGACAAATGGCACAAAGGCAGGAAAATATCTCAGTAGAAGTGAGGATGTGAGGAGAAGTGCCTTGTGTGATGGACTAAGCTGGGAAACCAGCCAGCTGCCAGCTCACCCAGGTATCATGAGTATCTATTTCACAGCAGGGTGGACGAAGGGAGGATGCAAGTGATTCGTGTGTTACTATGGTAATAGAAGTACGAGCAGGTCCTTAAACTACAACTTTGAGCTCAATGATTTCAAAAGGTTTTCAGAAATCACTTTAATCTGCCAAGAAATCAATGTAATGTTCCCACTACTACTATAAACATCTTATCTCAAATTTCAAGTGTTTACAATCTGGTCTAAGGGAAGAAACATAATGAAATACCTGGTGAATGGTCGGAGATGAAATGGAGTTGTCTTAAATCCATTTCCACGGTATCCACAAAAGTTGCTAAGGGAGTTTTATGGAGAAAGAGACATTTGTGTCAAAATTGGGGAGGGCTTAAGAGAAATGGGAGCATTCTAAACAACTGGAAAACAATGTATGGGCCACTGCAACCTATACATACATGGGGAAAATTTTCACCTATGATTCTGTCAAAGGAGCAGAACTATGTTAATTGGGTTATAATATGAGATAAGTGATACTCAGAGAGAAAGCCCAATTATACATTTTCTGTTTTCCAAAGATCTGTATAGGTAAAAGATAAACATTAGACTTAAGCCATTGATGTATTTTGTAATTTTTTAAGCATTTGTCTAATAAGGGATAAGCTGTCCAGTTTGAAGAAGTATAAAAAAGATCAAGCTTCAGAGACCTGGTAATATTTTGGAAGCAGAAAACTCTTAATGATTTTTAAAATTTATTTTGATCTTAAATAAATATGGGAAATTTTTATATAATGTTGTAAGTTTTTTTACAGCCATGAATTTCATCCTTTATGTTTACTTTTAATTTTTATCATATGGACCAATTTCAAAGGAAACTTACATATTTTTCTTCTGTAAATTTTATTACTCATGACGTTTTTGTCTTATTCATCTTCAGTATCATACTTCTGTCATCAATTCTTCTTTCTATGTAGACTTCATAAATCCTGCAATAAATATGTGCTGTGATGGTAGATGAGGCACAGAGCATATTCCTGGAACTATTTTTATTTTGCAGCTATATTGTTGCTGAATCTCTTTAAAATGTACAAATAAGTGATACTTGAGGGAAAGTACAAAAAAGTATTTTGTAGACACCTATGTTGTAATAGAATTCCTTAAGAAGTGTAAATGCCAGAATCTTGTTTGAAGAACTAATAGAATAGCTTCTTTCAATTACTCTTTCTGTTTTTGCTTTCCAGTCCAGAACTTTCCTCTCTAATTACTACCGAGAACATAATGTGGAACTGTCCAAACTGCTCCATAGACTGGGGCAGCCTCTGCCATCCTGGTTAAGACAGGAGCTGCAAAAAGTGAGATAGCACTGGAAACAAGAACCCAGGCTCTCGAGATACCTACGTTTATGATTAAATAGCAAACAAACAGACAAAAAAGAACCCCCACAACTTTTATTCCTTTAATGCACTTGTGGTTGTCAACAGAGAACTGAGTGAATAAATTTCCTTCAATCTTTTTCATAAAATGAAAACTGTTATACATGCACGCATTGGCAATTACTGGCATCAATTTCTGTGTAAGCTTTTGGAAAATAATTGGGGTTTTGCCGTATTATCTAGTTTCTAGGGCGGAGAGCATAACACAACCTAGTCCCTCTGTTAACCATAAGGTTTCAGAAACTCTATGTGAGATTGGTGACCCACATTATATACAAGTAACCAATTACAACTTTAAGGAAAATATGAAGACTGAGGTATCTGTAAATGAGGTTAATAGTAATCCAATAGCTGAAATAAGGGCTAACATTTTCCCCTTGTGAGTTTAAAAACAATTTTGTTCTTATTATGAAAAGAAATTATATAATCCCATACTTTTATTTTGGAATAATTGTTCTTTATTATTAATTTAACCCACACACATGTTCTTCTGTAGTTATTCCTCTTTATAGATTTACTTAACTTGCTAAAGAAGTCGTAAAGTTATAGTCGCCTATGGTGTTTTGTTCATTTTTTCTTATAAGAGGGGTCTATTTGAAGGTTTCCATATTAGCTGATTTTACTGTTTTATCTGACAGAATGTGACACTCTCGGTGAATTCGACATTCTAGTTCTAACAAAATCTGTTAGAGTTTTAGGAAAAACATAAGAATGTGAGTCTGCACAATAACACCCTCTATGTAAGGTCATCTGTAAGTGGGTCTGGAATCTTACCATACTATTAACTAGGTATTTCCACCTTGAAAATATTCCAGAATTTATATATTTTTCATTGTTGAGATAGAAAAAAACTTTGTTGATAAAATACAAAATGAAAACACTAAGATGTGTTTGCAGATACAGTGAGATATTGTACTTTCTATGTAGTGTAGGGCAACATTTTTAAATCATGGGTTTTTCATATATGCCAGTATATCTTCCATGGTCAAAGATTAAGTTTTTAATGGATATTTAAAAAATAAATATAACATACAAATTTCCTCTGCAAACATTACCAAGTCTCTAACCTAAACCCAATCTCTCAGCCACACTACCCAATATTGATTTTTAGAGAAGTAATGTTCTTCCTGTTTTATTGGGAGGTTATTATCATGCTGCTTGGATTTTTATCTCATTTGTCAATGATGATATAGTAAGAGTTAGTTGAACTTTTTAGTGATACATGAAGGTGAAATTTCAACAGAACTGTAAATCAAACTGACATTGGTAACATTATTTATTGGTCCATTCTTCCTCCAGAATATTTTTTTATAGACTATAGATAATACCACTTTTTTTCCTATAATTTGACGGATTATCCTTGCAATACTTCAGTAGTAAATTGGAGATTTGGGCCTTTTGTTGTTGTTTTAAGCAAGCAAATCAAATTGGGTATTCTAAAAGAGAATTAGTATTTTTACACATTTTACTGCAGAATCCAACATTGCATTTATATTTGAGTAAAATTTTTGTTTGTTTTCAAAAAGCCCACATCGCAATTATATTTAAGTAAGGTGTTTGTTTGTTTGTTTTGCTTGTTTTGTTGTTTTCTCAGCATACCAAAATGCTCTTGATCCTTTTAAAAATGTTAAGATTTTTCTTGGACATAACTTATTGTAAATCATAATTACTCTGACTGACTCTCTATAAACTATGAAGCTCAAATTCCTTTTTTTAATTTCAAAGTATTTCAGGGGTACAAATAATTTTTGTTACATGCATCTCTTTTGTAATACTTAAGTCAGGGTTGTAAGTGTGCCTGTCACCCAGATGGTGTTCATTATACTCATTACACAGGTTTTTATTATTATTATTATTAAGTCATAGCTGTGTACATTAGTGCAATCAAGGGGTACAAAGTGTTGGTTTCATATATAATCTGAAATATTTTCATGAAACTGTTTAACATACCCTTCATGACATTTTCTTAGTTATTGTATGGAGACATTTGTTTCTGCATTTGGTAAGTTTCACAAGTTTTTGACCCTCCGCCTGCCCCTTCCCTTCTGGCTGGTTTTCACTTAGCTTTACTTCCCTCTGTGTACATGTGTGCTCATCCTAGTTCCAATTTAATAGTGAGGGCATGTGATGTTTGCTTTTCCATTCTTTAGATATTTCACGTAGGATTCAGGTCTCCAGTTCAATCCAAATTTTTGCAAAAGACATTATGACTCAAATTCTAAACTTTATTTTGTTTTAGGTGGGCATGTACTTCATAGCATTTCATTAAGCACACTCAACTCACAGTAATTATGTATTTAGAACTTTAACATTTGATTGACTCGTTCATTAGTTTCTTTTAGTTTATACTCTAATTCTTCCTTTTTCAAAATATAGATTGACTTTTTAACTGGGAAAAAGTAATATTTATAAGATGAAGGGAAATGGTTTTCATATCATAGAAAATTTGAATAACTCAAGCTTCTCTAATATATCACCAGGTTTTTTAAACTGTGGCTCATTTTCTTCATTTTCTCATTTTTTTCTGAATAATATATACAGTATTAGTTACCTGTCTACAGTTTGGGGAAATAACTGTGTATCAGTTGCCTGTCTACAGTTATTTACTCAAATTTGATTAGTCTTTTCTCTGGTTATTTCAGTGAGTGCGTATATTTTCCTTATTAAGTTTGATAATGAAGACAATAAAATAACTTTTAATTTTATAATTCATCTTCTTACCTTAAACTTGGGACTCCAGGCTGAGAAAAAATTATAATAAATCAAGAAAATTTTAAATTTTAAGAATATTTTGCTTTTCCTTTTTTTTTTTTTTTTTTTGAGACAGAGTCTCAAACTGTCCCCCCTGGGTAGAGTGCCTAGAGTCATAGCTCACAGCAGCCTTCAACTCTTGGGCTCAAGCGATCCTCTTGCCTCAGTTTCTCTAGTTTAGTAGAGATGGAAATCTCGCTTTTTGCTTAGGCTGGTCATAAACTCGTGAGGTCAAGCTATCTACCCACCTTGCTCTCCCAGAGTGCAAGGATTACAGACATGAGCCATCGCACCCGATTGCTTTTCCCTGATTTTTATCCAGTACATACTTCAGAATTAGTGACTCAAGATTTAGGATATATATTTTTAATTTTAAATAAATTATATATTGCATGGTCTTGAATGGCATACTTTTCTTAACAGTCATGAATTTAATTTGAATTATTCACATATACAAGTGATTATAGTACAATTAGTGAAATGGAAAATTTTACTTAATAAGCTAAATTTAGGCAGTTTTCTTAGAATTGAAAGAAATTTGCCAATTAATCTGAGGCATCACAATCTGTAAGTAAAGTAATTCAATACAGTAGCAAATTATTTTTCCAAATAATATACCAAACTACCTTTCAGTGGTATCAATTCAATAGTTAGTATGAACAAAGGAGCAGTGTCTAGATAAAATCCACAATAAAAAGGCTTGGTGAGTCATAAAGCAAAGAAAGTATTTAAACAACTATTTCTGAAAAGTATCCCACATTGACATAAAATAATAACTAGCTTAGAATCCTATAGGCCCTTTTCACCATCTTGAGTGACTTACATATTTTAAATTTTGAAGAGCTTTTAGAACTGTTAAGGAAGCTAGCTTTTTGTAACCTTTCCTTCTTTTCATTATTCTAGTTGCCTAAGTGACAGATAAAATTGTTGATAACCACATATTGATAAAGGCAGAAACAATATTTGATTGTAAGTCTTCATAAAATATGTTTGTCATGCATCAGAACTTAAAAATTATTTTATAGAACTCATCCAAAATCAAATTTTCTTTGTGTTTAATAATGGCACATATTAAATAAGAGAAAAGGAAGTGTATCGGTGAGGAAAAATTATACTGTTTTCATTATTATTTTCTAAAAAAAGTAGATTTCAGTCCAATAGGACCTTTTATTTCCCTCCATTTTAACAAACCCATATGACATTTATCCTATGAAATATTTTTGTTCTTCTGTCTCACTTTTTTAATATGGTATACTGTGAGACATTTATCATGAGCATATCATGAACACTGATTTGTTTCTAACTACAGACAACACAAAGAATTTACAGCAGAGTAAGATCTTCAAATCTGTTTCTGATATCTAGAAAACATTAATTATTTATTTGATAGACGTACCTCAAAAATAATACTGGTCAATGATTTCAAAAATAAATCTAGTAGTCCTACAAATAGGATTTTCTCTCAACCATAGGAACACAGCTTAAACATATATACATATATAAGTGTGTATATATGTGTGTGTGTATGTATATATACCTGTAATGTGTGTATATACACATGCATTCAGTATACGTGTATGGATGCAAATTATATGCCTATATGTGGTATCTGAGAATCTTCAGCTAGTTTTTGATCACACAAATTATATTTTTATGTGTCATCCAGTCAGGTGGGTGGGGTAAGCAGAGAACTCCATATTTACTGAAATTGTTAGAATAATGAGTAGTACATGTATAACATATCATTTATTGGTTCTCACTTCTTCGGAATAAATACTACTGCTGGTATGGCCACTGGAGTCATGTTGTTTCTCCTCTAAAATCCTAAATTTTAATCGGTAGTGGATTCTTTGTCTTTATGTTTGTCCACTGTATCCTTCTCCCCTGAATTCCAAACATACACTTATAACAAGTATAACCAGAAGAGTTTGAGAATGGGCTTTGGATAGCCACGTTTTCATCCAAGTTCTACCTCTCTCTAGCTATGTGGCCTTGGACAATTTATGAAACTTCCCCAAGCCACAGTTTCTTTCCTGTAATTTAGAGACAATAAAATAATTACTCATTGAGTTTTTGTAGGCATTAGACGAGAATATGCTTAAATAATTTAGTACATACTGATGTGCTGGAATACGTTAATTTTAAAAAAATTGTATAATATTAACACTCTCTTCATTTGTCAAACACAAATGTTTTTTCTACTCCCTTCAATAATAAAGCATATATCTAAACATAATTGTATTTGGTCAAAATGGGAAACTATCTTCCTCATCACTATTCAAAAGTGAATTGGTATTGTTTTCTGCTGATGTTCTGAGGGTCACCAGTCACAACAAAGTACTTCCATCTCATTTAATTCTATTGATGTCTCTCTGTCTTTTTCCTCCTACCTACTCCTTTTTCAGGTCATTTAGTAAAATAGGTTTCTTGTACCTTCCCTTTAAATCTCGTACTTAAATTTTTTTGAGCCTAATACATATTCTATCAAGAAGCAGAGAGAGGGAAGGAGTGAGGGGAGGTGGGTGTCTTGGTGTCTGCCACACCTTTTGGGGGTGAAACACAATTGTAAGAGGGTCTTTACCTAACAAATGCAATCAGTGTAACCTGGTTTCTTGTACCCTCTATGAATCCCCAACAATAGAAAAAAGGGGGGGAGAGTAACTGCAGAAAAAAAAAAGAATATGAGATCTAGAGCTAAAATTTCCTTACATAAAAAAAATCAGAAAACTTCCTGGAGGCATGTATCAAAATAGCATATGGAGTCATATAGATAATGGAGGAATATATAATAAAGAATCAGTGCTATCAATTTAATGATACTTGAAAATTGTAACATTTCTCTACAGAAAATTTCTCTAAATTCTCTCCAAGTAGTCTTCACAAGAATTCCAATTTCACCTTTTCCTACTGAGATCATCCTGCAAATTAAAAGAATTATATTTACATAATGTGTTTTCTATCTTATCAATTAACATCAAACATTGTTTTCTGGATTTTTAAATTATAAATACATAGTATTTCAGGCCTGAAATAAGAAATTTATATAAGTAACTTAATTCCATTGAAGAAAATTTACTGCTTTTCATGTGTCTAAATTCTTACATGTCACCAAAGACCCCCATATAGTATATATTTAATAATAGTTCATTGATCTGTATTGAAATGTGATGAGAAGCATCATTTATGTGATTATTTGGTTTATTTTCATATGTGGGATCAACCTTTTTATTTTGCTCTACAGTCTAGCTGTAGAATTTTTTTGCGTAATTTTAGATGTCAGAGCTAAATGTCTCCCAAACCTGTACCTTCAGCCCCAAACTTACTTAATGAACTCCAGACCTATTACCCACCTTATACTTTTCGCCATCTCTCAATATCCTCCTGACATCTCAAATGAGAACTTCCAAATTTAAACTTTTCCACATTCCAGGTAAAGTTTCTGATTCTCCTCAATCCTCTTTCCTTATAATGACCACCCCCAACCAGACCAATCTTTTAGTCCTTCTTGGAATCACTCTCTTCCACATGCCCAAGTTACAATGGATCTTTTCCTGCCTATCTTTTACTAAACCAGAATTCCCCAATAGAAATGTAATTGAGGACGGTGCCTGTAGCTCATCGAGTAGGGCACTGGCCCCAGACACTGAAGGTGGCAGGTTCAAACCCAGCCTCCACCGAACTGCAAAACAGAAAAATAGCTGGGCGTTGTGGCAGGCGCCTGTAGTCCCAACTACTCAGGAGGCTGAGGCAAGAGAATCACCTAAGCCCAGGAGTTGAAGGTTGCCGTGAGCTGTGTGATGCCACAGCACTCTACTGAGGGTGATAAAGTGAGACTCTGTCTCTGCAAAAAAAAAAAAAAAAGAAAAGAAAAGAAAAGAAAGAAATATAATATAAGTCACAAGTGGAAACCACATATATAATTTTAAGTTTTCTAGTAACCATTTTATATAAATCTATAAATTTATTTATCTATCAGGAGATAAAATTAACTTTAATATTTTTTTAATATAATGTATCCAAAATATTGTATCAACATACAATGAGTATAAAAATTACATTGACATACTTATATTTTTATGTCCATACTGATTCTTTAAAATACAGTTTATATTTTACCCTTACAGCTCACAATTTGGACTTGCAACACTTCAAATGTTCCATAGTCCTATATGGCTAGAAGCTACTGTATTGGACTTTACAGCTTTAACCTCTCTTCCCAAATGTGCTTATTTCCATCTCTTGTGTACACCCCATTGGGAGAGAGGGATTTCTACTCTAGGTTATAAGAGATAACCACAGGCCACAACAGTTACCACGGAGCAGATGAAATCAACAGGAGTTTTTTAGTTATCTCTGCTCACAATCAAGGGAGAAGGACATCATATATCATAAAGGTCCACAAGGAAGTTCTGCTGGGGACAGAGTGAATGACCAGGAGCTGTAGGAGGCAAACTTTGTAGTACCGAGAGAGAGGTGACCCCTAGTTCTCACGAAATGGTTTGATTGGATCATTTGGATACTCCCGAAGGTTGGCAGGGAATTAAAATATTACTGCTTAGGGACAAGCAGAAACTGTACTTGGTGCATTTGATCAAGATGATCTTTGGCTAGAAAACCTTACCCAGAGGAACAGAGTGGGAGAGGAACTTGCTGATGGGCCTTTTATGATCCTTCTGATTTTACCAGATGTTAAGGCAGCGCATAATAATACATGATATTAAGCCTTAACTTTAGGTTTCATCACTGCTTCCCACAGAATCTCATTAATGTCTCCTACTGTCACATTCTTTGAACTCAAGTTTTTATTTCTTTCTAAATAATACACCATGCTGCTGACAGGAGGGTCTGTAGAGCTTATAAAGAGAACTGTGCCATAATTTGTCTAAAAATCTCCAAATGTTCCCTCAATTTAAATGTTTACAAACTTCATAATATATTTTGCACATTTTTTATGATCTGAGGTTTTGCGTACCACACAATTCTTTTTTCATAATCTTTTAAAAATAGCATTCCAAATTCTAACAACAAACCGTTTTCAATTGTCCAATTACCTTGTGATTTCTGTATCTCACAGAAATGAGTGAGATACAGAAATCACACTCTGTGTGTGTGTGCTGCTGCTGCCCCAAACACTCTTTGTTCTTTCCTTAACCAGGTTTCTGTATCAACTGGTGTTGCTGATTCCTAACAAAACGTCACTTTGGACCTAAAGCAAGTTAGCTATGAAAGTTAATTTCCTTTATCTGTCCAATTTCTTTATATCTAAAACAGAAATATTAAGTCTCTCAACTTTACAAGAGTTGACAGGGATCTTCAGCGATAAGTAGTTTTAGAACTCTAGTTCCCTTGGCATTAGGCTACCACTATCTGGGTATTAGTAATAACATATTTAAGCTACAATCTTAGCAGGTGATTTAATATTCTTAAATTACACCACTATTGCACTAGATTAGACTGTAATTTTTATGTACTGTCCACATGCTAAATTGTGAATTAGCAAAAGGAATGGTGTGTTTTTGTTCTTGTATCACTCATGCACAACATGCTCATGCACAAAGTAAGTGAAGTAATTGTTAAATGAATGTAAATATGATCTTATATTTTAGTAAACTAGTGGAAAATTAAAATTCGATTTGTAAACATAAAACTTACAAAGTCATTCTCTAATTCATAGGACCAAGATGCACATTTTCAAAAATGTTTTAGTTTAGGGTATTGACTATTCTCTGTTTATATATGTACATCAATGCCACTTATTCTGGTTTAATAAGATCATGCTGTCACTTAGCCAAACAGACAAATTTAAGCATCCCTAAACACATTAAGAATTGGACTGCATACTGTTTCTCTTTCATATTGGTTTAAAGATCTCCAGTACTGCTTCCTACAAATAAATTTGCTTATAATCAGAACAAAGCTAAGAGCTGGATGCCTACAATGCAATTAGTGTGATGAAAGTGTATGGCTTAGAATTGAAAAGAGTTCAACATGTTGAAGGGAATAAGAGACCTCTGCCTTGGCATTTGATCACGGAGGCTCTCGAGTTATAGATTTTTTTCTACTAGCAAAGAGAATAATGCTAACTGTTTAATGAAGCTTAAAATGCCTATGTAAACACTGCAAAGAAAAAAAAGATTTGTAAAATCATTATGTCAAAAACCTTTAACACCTTCTCATTTGAATTCAATTGCAATTAAAATATCTCCACATAGTCAGACATATAATAGTAAACAAAGTTGTTTTTGTTTTTTTTTTTAGGATAGTCTTAATTAAGACTTCACTCTTATTTCTTTATATTTTACAAGTCTTTCAGAAATTTGAATGATGTACAGGAATAAAACGCTAGGAGCAAGGTGAGAATATAGACTAGAGAAAACCAGGAACCAAAAGGCAAGAATACAGGAGAATGATGAGTGTGCTTCTGTGGCTACCAATAGCTATTTCTAGATCACATGTGTTGGTTAAGAGAGTGAAATCACCTTAGTTGTACAGTTGTCAACAAATGTTTTCAGAAAAGCAGAAGCAAGTTTAACTATTGACAAGAGCAAGATGTATCATTTTGGTGCATGGACCAGATCAGAGAGACATACAAATCAGAGCCTGTCAGGAACGGAGCTATTACGTTGAGTACAGTTTCCTTTTTTCCCCTATTTTGTTTGCTAATTAACATAGTTCACAAGTCACAGAAAGAGAATTATGCAATAAAGTGTGTTGATGGTAATGACCTATAGTAATCCACTTAGCATTTGAGATTTAAAACGAACAGACTTCAATTTGTCTAGGATACCTGAAATAAGTTCCCTTCACTCCACGTGATACAGAACGAAGCTTGGGATGTCTTCCTCTGTGTACCTCCAGGAAGCAGTCTATACTCTAAACTCTCATGTCCGGACCAATCGTAATTCTCTCTTGCATATTCCCAAGTATTGCCTGGCAATCACGTGGTTTCTACATGTGTAGATGCTTTCATCCTTTTGGTAAACTTAAGCATACATGAGCTTATTTAATATAATTATCTTGAAAAGATTAATAAATGAGGATACTTGGATTTCTTTTCTGTGACATGCAAAACTAAAAAGAAAGATGGCAAGGAGTTTAGCTAACAAGAAGTTATGATGTAGGTGACCCATATTCAAGAGGGACAAATTACAACCAACTCACTCCTCAGTAACCTCAGTCAATAGGTAAGTATTTAGCAGTTTTTATGCTATGCTCTAAAATGAACCAACTTGGAATAACCTCTGGTGATTTCCATGGCAAGGTCTATCAGGCTATTTAAAATGCTTTAAACGGCTTCTGGAGCTAGAGGGACAGTTCAAATTCTGACATTACTCTTCCTAACTCTATGGTATTTGGGGGGCACATTGCTTATCCTCATTGTGGTACAATTTCCTCATGTTTACATTGCAAATAATAATAACACCTACCCCTCGGGGCGATCGTGAGGCTTATATGAGTTAAAATACCTGAAAGCACTTAACAGTAGCTGGTATGCAGCAACCACAATAAGAGCGTTTGCTATTATTATTTATTTTTGCATTTCTATTTATAGACACACAATACAGGCTTTAAAAAATATGTTTCAAAAGTGTTGGCTTTGTATAAAATTAAGTGCGTATAAAATTAAACATATTTAAAAATCTAAGATTACATCCATAAGGTGGTTATAGGCAATAACAAGATGATCATCTGCTATTTATATGTTAATTCTAATCTTGTCAACTATTGTTGTGTGATTGATCAAACTATGAATTTCTTCAAAGTTTCGTTTCCTTCTGTGTAAAGACTAAGGATAAGAGCATAAAACTAGAGCACTTGTAAATGAAAGCAAAGTTTAAGTGAATGAATAAATAAATTATAATAGAAAATTAAACTGTTCTTATTAAATTCTAGTCCCTATAAATGATGGAACATGAGAAAACAAAGTAGATCACCATATTTATCATCAACATTAGCATTAACCTGGTTAGACGCCATTACTGAGGAGTAATGGGAAAGGAAAAAAGGTTCTAGAGAAGTAGAAATTGGAAAAATCCACTTAATTTTTGAAAATGAGCTAAAAAAAAGTGTACTTTGTAAACTATAGACATTGAATTTAACAATCTTATTCACAGGTGAGATTCTAAGATTCTGAATAAGAGTGTTTTAAATTTCCTGGATGTATTCCACGGAAAACTAATTCTCAAGACATTAATGGGAAATTTGTTTAGAAAAAAAAAAGATCCTATATTCAAGAAGTATTACCAAAAGTGGAGCTAACTGACCAGACATCTCTACTCTTAATAGATTAAAATATAAAAATAGGTTCGGCACCTGTAGCACAGTGGTTATGGCACAAACCACGTATACCGAGGGTGGCAGGTTCGAACCCGGGCCAGGCCAGCTAAACAACTGCAACCAAAAAATAGCTGGGCATTGTGATGGGCACCTGTAGTCCCAGGTACCTGGGAGGCTAAGGCAAGACAATCTCTTAAGCCCAAGAGTTTGAGGTTGCTGTGAGCTATGACGCCACAGAACTCTACTGAGGGCGACATAGTGAGACTCTGTCTCAAAAAAAAAGTACTAATAAAATATAAAAATATATAATATATTTATACATTTATGCATTTTATGAATCTCCATGAGGATGAAACACATAACATAATATTTCCACAAATTATTTGAACATATATTTTTGGCTTACACAAAATCCTTGAAGGTTAGAATTTCTTAGAATAAAAGTAAGAAACTTAATTTAAGAAATAGTATATGAGCATCTTGAAAAGGAGGATTCTCCTCAACAAACCATGGTGGGCCAGAAACTTTTTTTATATACACAATTTTTGAGCTAATAATAATTTGTTTTATTTTTAAAATAAAAAACTTCTTTTAAGTAAGAGGAATATCATTCAGAACGTATCAGTAGCCTGCAAAGCCTAAATTATTCACTAGGTAGTCCTTTACCAAAAAATGGTTGACAACTGTTGACCTAAAGAAGTAATAATTTTCTTGCCTTAGCCTCCCAAGTAGCTGGGACTACAGGCACCCACCATAATGCCCAGCTATTTTTTTGGTTGTAGTTGTCATTGTTGTTTGGTGAGCCCAGGCTGGATTTGAACTTGCCAGCTGTGGTGTATGTGGCTGGCATCCTAGCCGCTTGAACTATGACATGGGGGGTATGGGTGGAGAGTGGGGAGGGTAATCGGTGGGATCACACCTACAGTGCATTTTACAAGGGTACATGTGAAATTTACTAAGTGTAGAATATAAATGTCTTAACACAGTAACTAAGAAAATGCTGTTAAGTCTATGTTAACCAGTTTGATGAAAATATTTCAAATTATATATAAAACCAGCACATTGGGCGGCACCTGTCGCTCAAAGGAGTAGGGCGCCAGCACCATATGCCGGAGGTGGCGGGTTCAAACCCAGCCCCGGCAAAAAACTGCAAAAAAAAAAAAAAAAAAAAGAAACCAACACATTGTACCCCATGATTGCATTAATGTACACAGCTATGATTTAATAAAAAAAAAGTAAGAATTTTGTAGCAATCATTATTTACTTTTAAATGCTACAATACTAGTTCAGAAAAATACAATGAATTATGGAGACTAAGTCATAACAAATGCTTATAGAACTGGCCAGGCATGGAGAGTCACAGTTCCAGAAAACCCTAGTCCTTAAATTGAGGTGAGATACAATGTCCATATTTCTCCTGTGATTCTGATGCTGATAGTCTCAGAGACTCAGAAGAATTCAGATACATCTAGATATAAGTAAAGCACCTGTCTAGATTTTAGCAGTCTTATGGCAACATTTCTCCTGATATCTTGATAAATATGAAAGAGAAATATGAATCACCAAATGATAAAGATGAGAAAAATCAGCAAAGTGCTGAAAAAGCATACTCAAAGAGTGTGAAAGAATGTATCCCTAAAAAAGACAATTTGAGTGGTTCACCCTTCAGTTTTGTCCAATAAAATTTTTATAAAAATATTCAGATGAAGATATAAATCAGAGGTCCCAATATTGTAGGCTGTGGAGAACCATAGTCAGTAGAGTGTTCAAATTAATTGTATTGTCTTTAGAAAAGGCTATAGGTAGGTAGCATATATTCTTTTCCGCTGTCTAGGATGCCCTTCCTACTATTTTCCTCTGTTTAGCTCTCTAAACACTAAAGGATTTAGAGTTAATGGGCCCTGATCTGGAATTTATTATTAAGAAAATAATACATGGAAGAAATTGAAGGGATGTAAATACCAAAGCAATGTTGAAATCTGGATTCATTATAATTAAATTTATCTTAGGTCTAAAAATCCAATCAAGTACGATTGTTTCAGTAAATATTTTTTAAGCTAATGTGCTATAAAAGGTAAATTTTGAAAGTTACATTGCAACACAATCAAAGTTCATTTTATATTCACATAGAACTGATCAGTGGGAAAGGGGCATGAGCAAGGACGGAAATTTTGCTGCCTGTCGTTATTCAGAAACCCAGGCTTCTCTGAGTTCTGTGTCTTCAGACACAAGCATAGCTTCCATTATCACTCTAGGCTCTGGACATCCAGCCACCAAGACAGGGAAAATGGGGATCAGAATTGTTTAGGAGTATATTATGGACCTCAGAATGGTGCATTATACTCTAGCACATGTCACATTGGCCAGAATTTGGCCAGATTTTGGACATAAAGGCAGACTTTAGTGATGAGAGGTGGATATGATGAAAGGAAAGGGAACTAGGTCTGGTAAATAGTCTCTGCTCAAGTTTGCCTTCTAGTCACCAAATATCCATTACATTCCTCCTCCCACACACAGAACACATTCACCCATGGAAGATAATGCAAAGTCCTGTCTGGTCACTTCCTTCAGCTCAATGTACTAAATGTCTGTCAGCCTCTCCATCAGGTGTACATGTGGCTGTTTGTGGTCTGGCAATCCCCATACAAGTAATTGCCTCTCATCACAGATGGATGTGCACTGGTGAACCAACCACAGCCATGCTAATCACAGCAAACATTCTGTTAGAATCAGGAAGAATGGGGAACACACAGTTGTCAACAGAAGTAATGATTATGCATTTCTGTTGGTAAGGCAGTGGATTTTTTCTTTTCTTATTAGATCCTAATTTGCTCTCTGAAAAGAAATCCCTTGATCATCTGATGATCTGGAGTTTGATGATTTAGAGCTACTAGAGGCTTCCATCTCTACTTTCCAAGACTATTATTTTCCCATAATCTAGATTGATGATTTTTTACCACTATATTCACCCCAACACTTAATAGGTATCTAATTTAGTTTTCTCCATTAGTTTGATGTGCCAGTGATCATCTCCAGAACTCTACTTATCATATCTGCTTTATTCCATTATTTTTTTGTCCCAATCATTCATTATTCTCTCTCTCTCTTTCTCTCAATTAAAGAGAAGCTACTGTAGAAATCATACTTAAACAGAAGGGTAAAATTCCATCTCACTTTTGCTAAATAACTGAATCTTAAGGGCCCTTTGTAACTGAAGTTGTCTTTCAATTTCCTATCACTGCTTTGCTGAATTTAGATTTTTCAAAATTTTGAGTCCTCAAATACCTGGAGTTTTTATTTCATTTCAAGTTTATCTACAAACCAACTAATTCTTGCCTGAGCCCACCTCTCCCTTATGATATCTTCTGTTACATATTAAAACATGATATCATACTGCTCACTCCGCTTAGAGACATTTGATCTGGTTTTCAAAGTTGTCACTAGGAACGTTGTGAACGTTTTTCTAACAGTTTGCCCCTCATATTTAATCCCTCATGTTGATTTTCTCATTGGCTTCCACACCCACTCTTGGATAATATTTGCAAATGCTATTTTTTAAAATATAACTTGAATTTTTAACCTACGGTTTTTCAAATCAATTAAGATATAGCTTCTGTAATGGATTAATGTCAACTTTTTAGTAGTATCATAAAATTAAAGTTCACTTTTTTTCTGACATACTCCCAAATAGTGGAAGGGAGAAGTATTCTTTTTTACACAGGGAACTTGCCTTGTAAATGCTCTTGCGTCAATGAGAAGCATCAGGGTGAGGAGAGAGTGGAAACTTCTGAGAGAAATTTTTGGAAGCCAAGCTTATATATGTTCATCACTTCTGCCCACATTCCATTCCCTACAACAGAAGCTAAGAACTATAGTCAAAATGTTTACAAGGAAGAATGAGGTATATCCATATTTGGCAAACATCTAACCCCTCTCATAGAGATTAGTATTGAAAGGAACGCCAGGATTTAATTTAATATTAAACTAAACATGAAAAATAACAAACATCTGCAAGGGAGGTGATGTCCGTGTCCACTAATAACAGCACAACTAGGTTATGAGAGTAATAAAAGTATATCTAGATCGTAAGGATTGATTGTTTTCCTTTAGTTTGTGCTGTTCAGATCACAGTTAGGGCATAGAATTTCTTGGGTGAAGTTTATACTATGAGAAGATGATGAGTTAAAAGAGTTATAACCCAACTTTAATAGAAACTTTCCTGATCTAGAAAAGGCGGGTTACACATTAACAGACAGGACAAGCCCATTTGGCTAAAAACTTCAGAGTCATCTGTGCTTCCTTCCTTTCTCATCACAAACTTCATCTGTCAACACATCTAGTCAGTTTTATTTTCAAAACTACTTAGACTCCAAGTTCTTCCTGTCATCCCCAGCCCTAGCATTTTAATTCAAGCCTCCACCATCTCATTCAAAAGAAACCACCTTACCGATCTGATCTGCTATCGTCTAGTTTCCATATCAGGCAGAGAAATTCTTTAAGCAACTTCCCTATCACTCCCCCTTAAGTCACCATCTTTTATCCATACTAGTCACCATAGATTCCTCTGAATGTGCCTCGTAGTCTCCTACCCAAGAGCCGTCACAATCTCTATTCTTTACATAAATACAATTTCCTCAGATATCTACATCACTCTTTTGTCTTCCTTAAAGTCCTTGCTTAAATGTCACCTTATCAGACAAGTATTGCTTTTCTTTGAGACAGAGTTTCACTATGGTGTGCTGAATAGAGTGCTCGGGCATCACAACTCACAGCAACCTCAAACTCCTGGTCTCAAGCAATCTTCTTGCCTCAGAGTAGCTGGGACTACAGGCGCCTGCCACCATGCCTGGCTAAGTTTTTCTATTTTTTCCACTCTTGTTCAGGCTGTTCTAGAACACCTGAGCTCAGGTGATCCATCACCTCAGCCTCCCAGAATGCTAGGATTGCAGGCGTGAGCCACTGCACCTGTCCCTGAGAAGTCTGTTCAAACCCCTGTACAATTACTCTTTCATCCATTTCTCCTCCTTGACTCCTCTGGGTAGTACGTACCACTAAATGAATGAGTTATTCTTTGTTCATTTTTCTGTTTCTTCTAATGAGATTATAAGCTCCAGGAGAGAACAGAGCTTTTATTCCCTGCAGTTTTTCCTGTGTTTGGAGCTCTCATCTATATTGTATTAATCTCTCAACAAATATAAGTAAAAAGATAAATTTATGAAAATAAATTAGGATGGTAAAGGAACATGGAACCATAACACATTAAGGGCATATGACAAAACTAAGAATGCTCTTAAGAAAAGAGCAGGTGTAGACAAAGTAAATGAAGATGTAGCAAGAATAAGACTAGTTTTTGAGAATTTATTGGTCTCAAAAACCTGCCACAAAAGAAAATAGAAGTTATAGAAAGGTAAATTTCCTTTTAATAGCAAGAAACATTTTTTAATAAATAGGGTAATTGGAGTGAAATGCTTAGAGGAAAAGTAACTTTCATATGTTTGTAAGTGTTCAAAATAGGCTGTGTTAGAATTTTCCAGAAAATTCATAAAGAAAACCTAAAACCTAAAATCCCAGCCTTTTCGTTCCTTTCTACTTCTAAAGAATATGATGTTTAATAGCAAAAGAAAAGATAGAGGGGAAAGAGAGAATATAACACTTGCTGGAGAATGACAAGTAATATTTGGTTGATTTGTTTTCCATTTGTGTAGGAATTTTCTATTTGTTCATTTATTTACTCATTCAATTATAAGTCAGATAAGCTTATAGTTTTAATCTACAGGCTAAGGAAGAAGTATGTGAGCAGGAGATTTATATCCACCCCAAACTTTTATAAAAAGTAGGAGCAAGTTTCTCATTCCTAAATTATCTCCTGTATTTATTTGTCTGCTATATGCATTAAATTGTGGATTAAACATATATACTATATATATATGAAATGCATACACACAGATAATGTGTATCCACACATTTTTGCATGCCTGTACATTTATGTATATGTGTGTGTATAGTATAGTGGTACTGATATAGTAATCGGGTCTCTAATACAGCAAGCGTGCCACCCTGCCGCCATTGGAAAGTTAGCAAAACAGAAATATATCATCACTGGGAACGCAGTCTCACTGTCTTTTTCAAGCCATTTCACCTTTGAAAGCAGTGAATAAATACTTTTATTTTGTCTATAGCATTTTATTGTTTGCATTATGACACTTATACCACTTATTACTAAATCCTTTCTTTCTGGTTGACTTTATGATTCAACTTCTCCAATAAAAGTTTTATAGCAGGAGTCTAATGAATTAGACCCTACAGAAAGAAAAGCAAATTGGTCTGTTTCAAAGCTTCAAAGCTACAGCAATAAGTTCTACTGATTTATTGCAGACCTCTTCACTGCTGCAACAAGGGTACCAATTGCATTGTTTTCAATTTTCTTTTATAACATTTTTGAAGACAGGAACTTCTAGAATCTATCCCACCAGAATAACAGAAAGCCAAAGATTCACACAGAAACTAAACAAGTGAAGCTGTATTGGGTTCAGTAACCTGAACACCCTGAGAGAACAGTGTCATGTGGGGCATGTTAAAATGCTAGATGTAGGTACCGGTTTTAGGAAGTCTTTATTGTGATTAATCCAAGAAAAACACAAAGATATTCACAGGAATCATCCTGATCCTTCATAATGACATGCAGTTCAGGCCCCGTGGCATGGCCAGCCAGGGCAGGCTGAGTTGAGAATCCTTCAGGCTCAGGAACCCTGAGGAGAAGCAGCCCCTTGGAAGACAGGAAATGTTCCTCACATCTGGAAGACTCAAGGAAAGAAACAGAGTAGGGTTGTAAAATGAAATGCTTTATTTTTTCAGTTGTTAAATTGTAGAAGGGGAGAACTTGTTGTTTACTTGTCTCGGGAGATGCAGACCAAAGAGGATTGGATTGGTGTCCCAGTTCTTATTCTCAGTCATTCTGATCATAATTCATTTCCTAAAGGCTAGAGCTCTGCTGCATAGTTCTTGGTTTTGGATCCAGATGTAAAATAAGAAGATAAATAAGTTTAAACATAGCATTTACATACCAAATGACATTTGTTTTAGTCAGTAGAGGCGCAGTTATTTTCCCTACATAATTTATCAAGTAATGATTTCACAACCAATAATTTAATTTAAAATAATTTTGAATATAAACAAAGAAGTGAAAAATACAAGTGAAAATGTTTTCTCCTTAATATATTAAAATCATTTTTAAACAAGTAAAGTTAGTTTGAGCAATAAGCATAATATATTTGATGATAATAATCATCGTAGAACTCCAGAAATGAATAAGAAATTTGGAGATAGTAAGTCATTGCAAAACTTTAACACATTGAATATTATGCTCAGTACCACTTTTTTGAATACTAAAGAAATTAAAATATATGAAAAAAAGTATTATTTTTAGTGACAACCAAATAAGTAACAAAAAACTTTTCTTTGCCCATTATGTATTACTGACTGATACATATATAATTAAAAACACATTTTTAATTTAGGGTATGTTTGTGTTTATTGACACTGTTGTGCAACTCTATGGTTACAGAGAAGACAAATTTCATTCAGAAAATCAGTTTCCACTGATAGTCACAAAATTGTTCTAAGTGTATGATTCTAAAACTACATGTATGTGACTTACTTTGTTTTGAAAGCAGCTGTATCAAATATTGCTCTGTCTCTCACTACTTATTTCTGTAGGAAAAATAATGGTGCTTTTTTCCCTTATTATCACATAACAAATCACTGCTTACGTGTCAGGTTTTAGTTGTCTACACTTCCCTCTTTTTTCTCCTAAATGTTTTATCATGCCTCTTTTATCACATATTAAATTGTACAAACTAGGCTGTTCATTCAGTTCTATTGAAATATTTGCTGTGCCAATAAGAGACTATGTTGACTTTTCGTTTACAATATTAGACTTACTCTTTCAAAGTGCCATTTCTCTTCTTCCTTATTTATTCACCAATAGAATTTTAACATACTCCTGTTATATAAACAAGTTGATTCTACTAAGGTTTTATATGGAGTTGAATTAAACATAAAATATAATGTCATTCAACTGTTTGAGATTTCTATCACAAATATTTCCTTTATTTATGTATAAGGTTTTTACATGCAAAAAGTAATATTGTAGAGATGTCTTATTACCAGGCCTCAATTTTCTCCATGTATTTTATAATTTAGCTCATATTGTGCATGGGGGATGGGTTTCCACAGAGTAATTTCTAAAGTGTTAATTTTCATGATAAGAAAATTATTATTCCAAAGGAAAACATATGGAAATATTTTAGTTTATGTTTTGTTATTTAATGGTGCTTTTCCAAAAGTTTTAATTGTTTTGCAGTTGATTTCATAGCTTTCTTTTTAATTAATTTATTTTTAATTGACAAAAAAAAGTATGTATTTGTTGTGTGCAACAAGACATTTTGAAATATATATGCATTGTGGAATGGCTCAGTAGAGCGTATTAACATAGGTATGACCTGACACATTTTTTTCTGTAGTCAGAACAGATAGTTTATTCTTTTCACAATTTTCAATAATATACAGTATAATACATTAACTATAGTTGACATATTGTACAAATTATCTCATAAAGTTATTGCTTCTAAATGAAATTTTTTATTCATTGACCAACATTTCCACAACTCTCCCACTTCTACCCCAGCCCCAGGTACTACTCTCTATTTCTATGAGATCAACTTTTTCAGAATCCACATATAAATAAGATCATGTGGCTGTCTCTCTGTACCTGGCTTATTTCACTTATCATAATGTGCCCCAGGTTCATCTGTATTGTTTGTTGTAAATAACACAATTTCTTTCTTTCTTTTTTTTTCTTTTTTAAGACAGAGTCTCACTTTCCTGCCCTCAGTAGAGTGCTGTCGTATCATAGCTCACAGCAACCTCAAACTCCTGGGCTCAGGCAAGTCTCTTGGTCTCTTGCCTCAGCCTCCGAAATAGCTGGGGCTAAAGGTGCCCTCCACAATGCCCGGCTATTTTTAGAGATGAGGTATCACTCTGACGGAGGCTGGTCTTGAACATGTGAGCTCAGGCAATCCACCCACCTCGGCCTCCCAGAGTGCTATGATTACGGCCCAGGGCCCCACCTAGGATTTCTTTCTTTTGGAAGGCTGAATAATGTTACATTGTGCATATGTACTAGATTTTCTTTATCCATTTGTCTGTCGATGAACTTTTAGGTTGATTCTATGTCTTGGCTATTGTGAATAATGGTTCAATGAATGTGGGATAATGAATATCTCATTAGCACACTAATTTTATTTCCTTTGAATATATACCCGGTACTGAGATTGTTAGATCACAAGCTAGTTCTATTTTTCGATTTTTGGAGAACCTTCCTGTTTTCTACGATGGCTGTACAAAGAAGTTTCTGCTGAGACGTCTACTGCTAGCCTTTTTTTACTGGGTCAGATGTGATTTGCTTCTTTTCTCATACTCTCTCAGGACCCTTTCTTTGTCTTGATTTTTGACAGTTTGAGTGCAATGTATCTTGCAGTTTAATTTGAATTTAATCGGATTGGAGACCTTTGGTTTGCCTATATTTGCTTATTAATATCTTTCTTTAGATTTGGGAATTTTTCTACTATTTTTTTCTTAAAATAATTTTTCTGCCCCTTTATCTCCTTCTCCTCCTTCTTGAACTCCTATAGCTTGGTTATTTGATGTTTGGTGCTGTTTCATAAATCCTATTAGATCTATTTTTTATTCTTTTATATTTTTTCTCCTCTGATCTATACATTTTCAAATAACATAGCTCCCAATGCACAATTTGTTCTTCTGTTTGATCTATTTTTTTGTTGATGCTGTACATTGCAATCTTCATTTTATTCCTTATATTATTCAGCTTCAGAATTTCTATCATTTTTATAATTTCAATCTCTCCATTAAATTTCTCATTTTGGCAATTGTTTTCCTGATTTCACTGAATTTTTTTCTCTATACTTTCTTGAATTTAGTCATCTTTTCTTAAATCCCTATATTGAATTATTGAATTTTGTTGGGTTTATGAATAGAGAATACTGAAATAAAAATATAATTTTATCTCTTCCTTAATATATCCATATCTCATTTTTATTATATCAAGACTGCAAAAATGTCAGACATAGTCTTTTGAATTAATAAAATGCTCAATCTAGGTAATTTACTTTCATATTGGTTCATTTTTTGTATCTCTTGAGAGACACGATTCTACCATGAACTTACAGAGATATGCTCATTGAAACATTTAAAATTTTTAACCTTAATGCAATTCAGATTTGTTAACTATCTCATTGTCATGTAGAATAAATTTTATTTAAATTTAGTGATTAGGGAGAAGACTTAGAATTATTAAAACATAAATGTGAATAAAAAACAAACATCAGAAAGATTTGCAGAGTGTGAGTAAATTCAGTAATATCATCTCTGGAGGAGCTTGTGAGATTACCTTTATCATCCACCTACAAAACCCTACGAAATAATTTCATATACTATAAAACTTGAAGTCATTTAATATTATTTCACTATGAATACTAATGTGAGATGTCTGTAAATAAACATATTTAATGAAAAAAATAGATTATCAGAATATCACAGTGTTTCAGAGACAGAAACAGAGTTGAGAAATGCTGATATGTACACATAGTAAGCACATAGTAAGCCTGGACTAAGAGCCACTGAGTGTATAGAACAGTGCTAACAACATAAAATTTTCAATAAATATTTGCTAATTAAATTATTTTAAATTAAACTTGATTTCATTTAATTTAGAGAAATGTAAATTCAAATTTACATCATATAGTGTTTTCTCTAAAAAGGAGACACTACTATTAATAGAAGTCAAATAATCGAATGAAATAATTGCTAGAAGAACAGAAAAACTAACATTTTACAAATCATGATTTTAAATAATGATATAACATATAATAATAATGTAAATCCATTGAATTAAATAATTGCTAGAAGAAATGTTAAAACACTAATTCATTTCACAAACATGATTTTAAATAACAGATAATAATGCATATTACTGATATTATTATTTAACAATATCTAATTGCTTTATGACTATTACCATAGCTAATAATTTATTTTATAAATCTATTTTTATGTTAATTTTCTAACCAGAATATAAAACTCAGCACACTAAAATTAATTAATTGACCTACTTTCAAAATATCTCATTAAGCTTGAATATTCAGGAAAAATAAATGGAAGCTAAGAAACTATACATCTGATCACATCTCAGAAAACCTCCTTGGACTTAGTGCAAAATTGTAGAAATGAAAATTATACATTTTTATATGTAAAATTAACTTTAATCAAAATTTTCAAGTCAGATTTATTTTTGCTATCGATATAGCAATTGTACTTTTAATTAAGTGAACACCAAGTAAAAAACCCTAGGAATAAGGTGAAATTGCTATTTTAACTCACTATGGATATAAAAAATAGAGAAATCAAAGAGAATTGGAAACATAAAAATCATGTGAAACCATAAATGGGGTGTTCAGACATTTACTAATGTATTGTACCTGTTGATTATTTGAAAAATCAAATTTTAAAAAATGACTATAAGTAAATAAATTACCTTGAAGAGACATTTAGAAACATGAGCATAATTTCATAAATAGTATTTGGAAAAATGCCATCTTAACCATCATCTATAGCTCATAAAGTGTGGTTTTTCTCTAAGTTAAAGGCACTTTTAAAATGTAGTTTTATAATTGATTTGCTTAAGTAACAATAAGTGCATTTTAGATTGATACATTTGCAATAAGTCTAAGCAATAAAAATCTACTGCAGTTTTTATAAACTCAGTTGTCTTCCAGATGTTTACATGTTCAGGAATGATATTATATTTTTAAGACCTCTTTGTTGCCATCTAAAGACGTAAAACACATAGCCAAAGGAGAAATTAAAATGTGCTGGCATTTACTGAATTCTAGGTGTATAATTTAAAGGAATAAAATCAAATGACTAAAACTTAGGTCTCCAGATGAAAAATGCTAAAAAGTAAAAGTTTATTACATATTGCACAATATTCATAACCTAAGCATGCATAATTTTAAATGTTTCAATTACCATAAATACATTATTATAGGCACTTCTACACTTATTGAGAATAATTCAATTACCATGTCTAAATACTGAGTTGGGTAAATTAGTGATAGCAATATGTTCCCAATACAGCAGAACTGATGAAAAAGTAAAACTATGGTTTGGAATACTAAGCTTTGCATTTGAAAATTTAAAATGTTACTGAATATTTAAACATTTTAGAACACAAAGTCTTTCTTTTTGGTAAAATATTAGATTTAAATAAATATCACACATGTTTAGCTATTTGATAAGGGGTTAAGAATTTAAACCCTTTCTTACTACCAAAATTCACATATTTTTCTAGATCTCAGATATTATGTCAGTAAACTTATCTCAAAGTAACTTACTAAAAAATCAACAGATATTACTGTAATGCATAAACAGGTAGCATATAATAAATTATTATTTTAAGTAGCCAATATCCTAAATATCCTAATATTAATGCGTTGGTCCAAGTATGTAAAATATGCTCCTCTCCATCAATATTCAAGCAGAGCAGAATAACAAATGTAAATAGCAAGGACAAAGAATGACAAGTGCAATATTACTTTATGATGACTCTTTGTTATAATAGTGTATCTAAGAAAGTCATCAAATTAAAACAAAGTGTATTTTGTAATTGCTTCCTTTGAACAATCAAAAATAGAATTGTATAATGTTGATTCATTTTACATTGCATTAATTTCCCATATTTGGGAAACTGAGAAGATTCCAAAATTACTCAATGCATTTCACACTCACTTAAATGGACACACACACACATTGTATCTAATGTAATAACATCACAAATAATTTCAAATGGTGTCTTTGGGTGTTATTAGAGTCAATTCTACTTCCAATCTTTTTCTCTTCTTTTGGCTCATAGCTGATGTCTTCTACCATACTACTATAAAATCTATAATTCCTTCCCTTTTCTTTGATTAAAAATAGCAATAATAATTATGCATCCATCTATATGTATATGTATGTGCATAGATAGAGATGATTAACAAATAGATAAGTAGGGAGAGATAAAAAGAGAGAGTTAGTTTACTCATCACGAAAGGAGGAATCCAACATCACCTGTTATTACAGGGTGTGCATTACCCTCATTCCCTTTGCCCTCCTCATAGAATCAGTCAGCCCACGCTCTTCCAGGCAAGAAGAGGGGAAAGGCAAACACGCACATAATCTTCCAAAATAATTTAGCTTGGAACTTAAGAGACTTCAATTCCCATTAAATAAATATTGGCAAAGGACAAGAAGAGGCATATCACAGAAGAGAAAATGTGAATAGCTAATAAATATGTGAAAAGATGCTCAATCTCATACATTGTTTCCCTCAAGACTCAAATCCATGCCATGAGAACTATTATTACACCTTTCGGATGGGTGGGAGCCAAGACTCAGCGATGACAAGTGCCTTATTGAAGTCACCAAGTATTGGGGTACGGAGCTGAGACTGAAATCCAGGTTCCAGGTGGTACACGGTAGGGACATACATGCACATAGGTGCTTCTTAGTATATTTCCATGGCCCCATTTTTTCCACAGGAATGCTAATCCTCACCCAAACACTAGAATCTAAAGATTTTTGTCCATTCATAAATAGATTCCCTTCACAAAACAGTTAACGACCCTTTATGAAAAGGCCTAGAAAGAATTGAGTGGGTGAAGACTATGGCAAACAATAGTCAGTGTAATGAATCAGCCAGTAACATACAACCTATAAAGTTATCCTTCCAGGTGATGACAGCATGTAAATTCTGTGGTCTTCTTTCTTTCTAACTATTGTTTTAAAGGAAATCTGCCCTATCTTCTCTCCCTTCACCGATTACAAAAGGAATTCTCTTGCTGAGCATAACAGCTTCATCACAGACACACACCATTTTTCTAACTTTAATGAGTAGTTTTTATTTTCCCCTTTGGGTCATTATTTCTCACCAAAAGTAAAGGCTGTTTTCCTTCCTTTTCTTAATCATCTTCTTCTCTTTCTGTGCGACATCTGTGGCTTATCCTCTAACTGAGACTCTAAGATTTACAAGTCACCAAGGTCAAGGAAAATAATGTAATGAGAATCAAGAGAGATTCTGCCCCCAACCGTTAAGGTGTTCTAACTGAGCTTTTTGTCCTTCTTCTAGTTTCTAACTCAAATTAACTCTAAATTTTTGCCTTTGGATTACTCTCAAAATATGATGGCTAAGCTGTTCTGAAGTTCATAATGAAATGCAATTATAAGTTTTTAGGTAGATACATCTCTTTAACAATTATTATCTAGATACCTCAAAAACATCTATCAAGATTACCTCAAAAAACAGTAGCTGACCAGAGAAGACACAACTATCACCTATGTAGCATCCCTATAAATTATTATAGGTGATAATCTCTCAATTGACAAGTCACACTGAGAATGTAACAGACAATATCTTAATGGTTCCTTCATAATTCGAATAAATTTGAGTTATTGACATAAAATACACTCAAAACATTTCTATGATGCTGGAAAATTGATTCATTTGTCCTTTAATTAGTATTCACTTAATATTTACTGAGGATCTACCGCATGCTGCCTGTGAAATTTGTCTCAGATGCCCACCCTGATGTTGAGGTGATGTTCAAAGGCAATTAATAAACACAAGACAAATCATTCCTATCCTATTTCTTGTTCTTTCTAAGCTGTCACTAATTTTCTTCAAGCACTATTTCTTTGGGTATCAGTATTAATCTTTGCTCCTTTCTTTCATTTTCATATGAAAGAAATACATCTTCTTCCTCAAAATGAAAAAGATCTAAAATCATTGGAAAAAAAGAGGTAAAGAAGGGGTATAGAAATGCGAAGAAACACAAACTTTAAGGTAGCAGTAATACAATTTACTTGAAAGCAGTATGTAAAATAATGAATCCATATGCAGAACACAGCTCACACACAGAAAATTAAGCAAACGTTCATATTACCAGCAAAACTTTTATAAATTTGATGTAATTCAGGAAAAATCTGAATTAAAAAAATTATCTTTATACAATTAATTTTGCCTAACAAAATTATCATACTTGCTGTTTTTTCTAAATAATAGTACATTCAGAGATCAACATCTCAACTAAAATTCAACACAAATTTTCATTCTCTTCAGACCTATATCTCCTCCATTCCCTGAAAGTGGCTTTTAAGTAGGCAGGATTCCTTTACACTGTGGATGCACACCCCGACCAATGTTATGTACCTTATGGTCTTACCCTCTCATTCTTCTTGAAGAAATAGCTTTTCAGTTATTATAGAAAATATTTTTACCAACCCTGCCTCAAGCTAGAGAATCTACTTGTGAGAAATAAAAACAAATTTACTCTTGCAGTGTATCGGTTGCTTTGTAACTTCAGCGTGTGATAGACAAACAGGCCATTCTGTTGGAATATTTTATAGATCCAAACAATTGTCATTCCCTGAATATTTTTTAAGCTATATAGTTTGTTTGCTTTTTTAAGAAAGCCCTTTCTTAAAAAGGGCTTAGCCCACCTGGTAACTTTGAAATGGCCCCTGTGACAGGCCACCCCAGTCCCCTGGTGTGACCACTCCATCTTTTGTCAGCTCTCTCATGGATGGCCTCAGCTGTGGAGAACCACTGCACCCAAGGTCAAGTCTGTTTCTTTCCTTACCTTGTTCAGTGACTGATGAATATAGGTGTAGGAAGGCACGGCCTTCTCAGCTCAACTTGGATAGCACTGGGAAGCTATCACAGCTCTGGGGATCCCAGTGGATGGTCCAAACTTCTCCTTGGGCCCTCGCTTCACTTCTCCCTCTGCCTCATTTCCCTTCCACAGGTGATCTTAAGAATGACAACAAGCATTTTGAATGCCAAATTCCATCTCAGAATCTCCTTTCTGTGGAACTGCATTTTTACTTTTAAATTTTTCTTGCTCATTCCTGGGCACTGCGGTTTCTTGGGAAGAAGTGTTGTCCCAGAGTTGAGCAGAATGACTTCTGTACTCCACACATGTACTTTACTGCCTGCCAAGGTTATTCAGACACTAGACAGTGACCCTCATTTTTTCTTCAATGAAATGGGTATAATATCAACGCACAGTATTTTCTGTTGAGATTAAATAAGGCAACTTATGTAAAAAGGATAGCATGTGTCAATAAAAGAATACACACTTCATAAATAATATTTCTGTTACTCACTCTTTCCTTCCACTACTCATATTTGATTTATATTCTGTGCATATACTGACAATGATGCCATTATGTGGTTTGTTTGTTTTTTTTCTGCAAAACTTTGTATCCAGTCTTAAGAAAAGTGGGTTAGGAAAAGGAAAAAAAAATCAGTCCAGTTATAGTTTGAGGTTATTCATTAATTACTGCACCACTCAGCTTTTTCAGATAATATGTTATGTGGCTGTGACCCAGTTTACAATAATCCTTAGTAGCATTGCTTCCTTGTTTCTATATTAGAAAATAGATGCCTTGTTTTATTAGTCACAGAGCTGTTAAGAGTTCCAGATGCCTGTGGAAAAATAAAGAAAGTAAGTAACGCTGCTCTTCAGTAAGTGTTGGGGGCAGTATTACGGTATCTACTGTGTATCAGATATTAGATCCTTGTAGTTAACATCGTTAAAGCATTGGAACATGAACAGTTCATTATTATCAAGGTGCACTAAGAATAATATCAACAGAAACACATTATAAACTGCCTTCCTGAATGACAAATATATGATAATGTCAATTTCCAACATAGACATTAAAGTCTGACAAGATACCCAAGTAATTGTAATTCAAGATCTTATCTTTTAAAAGATTATAAGCATATCAAATATTATTAGAACACGACTAAAAAGAAAATAATTTTATATATTTCTCAATTGGTCCATACATAATTTATAGCTATATATTTGTAAGAATTTTTTTGTAATTTTTGTTTGTTTCTTCTTTTTTTTGAGAGAGATTCTCACTCTGTCACTTGGCTAGAGTGCCGTAGTGTCATCATAGCTCACAACAACCTCCAACTCCTGGGATGGAGCAACCATCTTGCCTCTCAGCCTCCCAAATATTTGAAGTACAGGAGAGCATCATTGAGCCCAGCTAATTTTTCTACTTCTTTTTAAATTTCAGATTAATATGAGGGCACAAATGATTCGATTATATTGTTTATGTTTCTAAGGCAAAGTTCAAGTTGCAATTGAGCTCTTCACCCGAGGGTGTGTGGTACACCTTTACATTGTGCACCTTAGGTGAGGGCTTACCAATCTCCTCCCTCTTCTGCTTCCCTTTCCCTTCCTCCTCTCTCCCCCTCACTAGAACATCTTTTGTTTTTCTTTCATGTGGGCATGTAGTTCTTTATCTATTGGTTTTATAATAGTATTGAATACACTGGATACTTGCTTTTCCATTCTTGTGATACTTTACTAAGAAGAGTAAAGAAGCTTTGACTCCATCCAGGTAAATACGTAAAATGTAAACTCTCCATATTTTTATGGCTGTATAATATTTCATGATATACATACACCACAAGTTATTAATCCATTCAGGGCACTTGGGTTGATTCCACATTTTGCAACTGTGAATTGAGCCGTGATAAACATTCTAGTGAAACTGTTCTTATGGTAAAATGATTTTTGTTCTTCTGGGTAGATACTTAATAATAGGATTTCAGGATCAAATGAAAGGTTTACTTTTAGCTTTATGAGGATTCTCCATACTTCCTTACACAGAGGTTGTATTAGTTTGTCTCCCACCAGCAATGTAAAAGTGTTCCTTTCTCTACACATCCATGCCAGAATTTGCAGCATTGAGATTATGTGATGTGAATTAAAGGTCCATACTACCCACAGCGATCTACAGATTTAATGCAATCCTCATCAAAGCACCAAAGTCATACTTTGAAGAACTTTTAAAAATAATACTTTATTTCATATGGAACTTGAAAAAAAATAGCCAGTGTAATTTTAAGAAACTAAAACAAGTCTGGAGGCATGACATTATCAGACTTTAGATTATACTACAGGTCTACAGTGATCAAGACAACATGATGCTGGCAAAAAAATAGAAATGTAGATGTATGGAAGAGAATAGAGAACCTAGAGATGAATTCAGACACAAATCGCCATTTGATCTTTGATAAACTCAACAAGAGGGCACCTGGGGAAAATAATTCCTATTCAAAAAAAATGGTGCTGGGAGAACTGGTTAGCCACATGTAGAAGACTGAAACTGGACCAAGACCTCTGACTGCTGACAAAAATTCACTCTCACTGGATAAAGATTTAAATGTAAGACACAAAACAATGCAAATTCTAGAAGTGTAGGAAAAACTGTTGACACTATCGGCCTGAAAAAGATTTTATGAAGAAAAATCCCTGGACAATTGCAGCAACATCAAAAATAAAAAATGGAACATGATCAAGTTACAAAGCTTCTGCACACCTAGAGGTACAACAACTAAAAGCAGAAAGACAGCCTTCAGAATGGAAGAGGACATTTGAGTGCTATGATGCTGAAGAAAGGGTTGATAACTAGAATCCACAAAAAACTCAAACTAATCAATAAGAAAAAAAAACAAACAATCCCATTTGAAAGCCTGCAAGAGATTCTCTGAAGAAGACAAACCAATGGCCAACAAACTTGAAAAAAGAATTCTTATTTTTTGTGGTAGAGATCTTAAGAATCTATGTTTTATATTAGAGGTCCCAAATACTTCATTATTTCTGCCAAAGTCATTTTGGAGATATCTCCCTAAACTGAGCATCAATTTAGAAATGAAAAATTTTGTTGTAAGCCATATTTAAAATGCAATGGCAAGGTACTTGTTAAAGAGATATTCATGTTTCATTATAGAGTTTGCCTTCATTTAATACTATTCACATTAACATAAATAATGCCATAGTTGAAATAACAAACTTGCTGTAGAGAATAGACTCCATCCATGTAACCCTTCCAGTTCAGTATGAAAGCCAGATGAATTTCCAATACTATCATTTTTCTACCACATGGCTTGGGCTTGATTTAAGTGACTAAACAATTAGGGTCTCAGTGTCTCTATTTATGTAATGGATATAATAATAAAATATGAATATATAGGTAAAATACCCAAACAAATTTGAACCTCAATAAATTTATATACTTCCTTCTCTTATCTGGGGTTCTTTATGTAGTAACCATGGTAAATGTTGTCTGGAAAGGTTCAATAATAGGCCTCACAGGCCCTACCAGCCCCCCCATGCTTAGATTGGAGCAGGAATATTAGAAAGAGGGGCCTGGCACAGTGGCTCACCCTTGTAATCACAGCACTCTGAGAGGTTGAGGCTGGTGGATTGCCTGAGCTCATGAGTTCAAACCAAACTGAGCAAGAGTGAGACCCCATCTCTAAAAAATAGCAATGCACTATGGGGGCACCTGTAGTCCCAGCTATGTGGGAGACTGAGGCAAGAGAACCACTTGAACCCAGGAGTTTGAGGTTAATGTAGGCTAAGATGCCATAGCACTCTACCACGAATCTCTTGCCCGCTTACAGCACTCTACCAAGAGTGACCATGTGAGACTCCATTTCAAAACTAAATAATTTAACAAAAAGAAAGAGGAGAGTCTTTTATGTACTCACATGCACTAAAATATAAAGACATGCACAAAAAATAAACACATTGAGTGAACTATTACCTTGAACTTTAAATTTATAATATCTTATTTCATCGAAACTTCTAAATCACTATAGCAAATAGTAACATTTTTAACTGATTTTGTGTGTGGTTGAAATATATCAGAATTGGGGTATTGAAATTTCTATCATAATTACATTAAATGCTTTATGCACTTTGGATTGAAAAACAGTCTTGACATTATGGCGTCACCTAGGAAATATTTTCTTTGATAACAATGTAGATTCTCTCTGTGAGAACACCTTATGTATTGTTAGTGCTTATACTTTTTTTTTTTTTGACAAAATTAGTTTTATTTTTCCTTGGAGAAAATACCCAGGAGTGGGATTGCTGAATTGTAAATCTACTTTTATTTATTTATTTTTTATTAGGTCATTTGTACTTAGATCATGCATACCTTTCTACCACTTGGGGATTCAATATGTTGATTATTTGTACAAATTGGAGTGCTTACATCCTACTAATCAATATAGCCTTCACATCATTTACCAAATTACACTGTTAAGACATGGCTAAAAGACTTAAACTTAAGACATGAAACTCTAAAAATTCTTAGAGAAAGTGTAGGGGAAACACTTGAAAAAATTGGCCTGGGAGAATACATTATGAGGAGAACAACCCAGGCAATTGAAGCAACATCAAAAATACATTACTGGGTCCGGCGTTTAAATTGCGCTTCCTCCATCTTCCCAGCCTCAGTCGTACGGGCTCGGAGACACTTCTGGAAGGACACCGCGATGGCCGCCCAGGGAGAGCCCCAAGTCCAGTTCAAGCTCGTACTGGTTGGTGATGGTGGGACTGGGAAAACTACGTTTGTGAAACGCCACTTGACCGGTGAATTTGAGAAGAAGTATGTAGCCACCTTAGGCATTGAGGTCCATCCCCTTGTGTTCCACACCAACAGAGGACCCACCAAGTTCAACGTATGGGATACGGCTGGCCAGGAAAAATTTGGTGGACTCAGAGATGGCTATTATATCCAAGCCCAGTGTACCATTATAATGTCTGATGTAACATCAAGAGTTACTGACAAGAACGTGCCTAATTGGCATAGAGATCTGGTACGAGTATGTGAAAACATCCCCATCATGTTGTGTGGAAACAAAGTGGATATTAAGGACAGGAAAGTGAAGGCAAAATCTATTGTCTTTCACCGAAAGAAGAATCTTCAGTACTACGACATTTCCGCCAAAAGTAACTACATCTTTGAAAAGCCTTTCCTCTGGCTTGCTAGAAAGCTCATTGGAGACCCGAACTTGGAGTTTG
>CAUYRH010072607.1:0-34856 GCA_963574655.1 Perodicticus potto
GGCCAGTTAACAAATACCTGTATTAGAACACCCTCTCTACTAACCTGATGTGGCCCTCAATGACTTTTTTCTTTACCTAAAGATAAAGGAAATATTGAAATTTGATAACATTCAAGATGTCAAAGGTAATATGATGATAGCACTGATGGCCATTCCAGATAAAGAGTTCCAAAATTGCTTTGAAGGGTGAACTGGCTGCTGGTATCAGTGCACAGCTTCCCAAGGGGAGTACTTTGAAGGTGACCCTAGTGATATTCACCAATGAGGTAGGTAGCATTTTTTATAGGATGACTTTGTGAATTCAATTGTATATCCAACTAAAATCTATATCCTTTAAAATTGAAGATGAAACGAAGATATATTCAGATAAATATATGTTGAGAGATTTCATGGCTCAAAGACCTCCTTACAAGAAGCACTAAAGGAAATGCTATAAAATGAAAGATAATGACTTCAGATGGAGACTCAAATTAAAAGGGAAATGTACATATAAAGGAAACCAGAAATGGTAAACAAATGGGTTAACATAAAAGATACTACTAATATTTTTAAAACACCATTTACTGTCTTAACACTTTGAAGATATAAGATAGCATAAAATAATAACTTTAGCACTGTATTCCTGAGGGAAAAGAATGTAGATACTAGTATATGTGACAATAATAACAAAAAAAAAAAAAGATAAGAAAAAAAAAGAAAGAAAGAAAAAGAAAAGAAGGAACTTTGATTTCACAATGAGAGGGTTAACAATTTTTTTTTAAAGAGAGTAAAAAAGCAGGGGTATATTTTAACAAATTTTAATATTCTACTAAAATTAAATTAATATTCATTGTAACTACTTTGGGATTAGCTAAAATGTCTACTACCATTATTCTTCAATCAAGCAAGGAGAAAATAATTCCAAAACATATGAAATGAATAGTAAGAGAATTTTAAGGGTACCGTAAAAATTATTTATTTATCTCAATGAGAATTTAAAGCCAAAATTAGAATGAGGTCCAAAATAAGTGTTGCATAAAATTTAAAATAGAAGAATGAAAGGAAAAGGACAGTCAAGAAGGAACAGAAAAACAGAAAGAGATATGTAAAAACATACAAGGCAATGGCAAATACAAAGCCAAATAGATCTACAATCACAATGGTCTAGTAGGGGTGAAAAACCTGTGGCCTTGGGGCGACCTATGGCCTCTGGATCCCTGACTGTGATGTTTTGACTGAATTGAGGATCTTTCCCTATATTAAAAGGATTTACTCATGAAGTTTGGATTCAGGTGAGGAGCCCCCAAAGCAAATATTGTTAGACTGTATGAAAAAGACAAGATCTAAGTATATGCTGTATGCAATAGTGTACCTTTGATTCAATTACAAAATAGGTTAAAAGTAGTAGTAAGAATATACGTAAACTGCAGCCATAGGAAAGTTGAGTGACATGTTAATATCAACTAAATAGCTTTAAAACAACTATTCATAATACAAGAGAGGGAAAGTTCATAATGATAAAATGGTTATTCCACTGGGAATGTATAACAATTATAAATGTATAAATCCTTAAGAAGAGAAAATCAAAATGCAAAAGGCAAAAACTTGCATAATTGAAGAGGCAATAGATAATCCCACAATATTTGTTGGAGATTTTAATTCTTCCATCTAATAATTGATAGAAAATAAGACAAACAATTAAGAAGATACGAAAGTCTAAAAAACCACTATCAATTGCTATAGCTGACATTTCTAGAACACTCCAAATTACCAAAAATGCATTTTTAGTTGCATTTGGACCACTTTAACTGATACGGCATATATTAAACCATAAAACAATCTTCAGTAAATATAAATCAACCAAAATTATACAAATGTTGTCTCCAAACCACAGTGGAATTAATTTGTAATTCAATAAAATAAATAAATGAAGGAAATCTCCTCAAATATATGAAAGTAAAAAAAAAATACATCTAAATACTTCGTGAGTGAAAAAGAAATCAAGGGGAAACTAGAAAAGGTTATAGATTGGAGTAGAATTCAACTTATAATTGACTAAGCAGGTAATGAATGATATTTACGTAATAGTGATTTTAAAAATCTAGAAAAGTCATAAAGGTCACCAACTTTTGTAGCTGAATAACCTAGCAAGAAAATTCAGAAAATATTAATAGTCATATGGGTCAAAAGGACAGAAATAAAAAGAAACGGAAAAAGTAGCATATTTCAAGACTTTTGGCCAAGTTCAGTGTCTCACGCTTATCCCAGCACTGTGGGAGACTGAAGCAGGATTGCTTAAGTCCAAGAGTTTGAGGCTGCAGTAGATGTGACCGTGCCACTGCCTTGCAGCCTGGATGATAGAGTGTGACCCTATTTCAAAAAGAAAAGGTCTTAATTATTTATCATCTCTGGTAAACAAATAAATCAATATATGTAGGTTGACCTATTTATCCTGCATAGAGCTGTGCTGCCCAAAATTTTCCATCATACAAACGTGGCTATTGAGCACACCAAATATAGGCATAGTGTAAGTATAAAGAAATAGTTTTAATTTCAAAGACTTAATACAAAAAGAAATATATCAATAATGTAAATTTATTATACATTAAAACAAAATTTTGAAATATTTCTGTATTGTGTTTAATGAACGTGTTTTTTCAAATGCTTTAGTTTTTTCTTCATTACAAGTTGACTATAGGAAGCATGTCCTTTTTGAAAGTTAGGATAAAAGAAGAATTTTGGAAATTAGATATCCCTGAAATATAATCAAGAGAAAATATTTCTAACATTTACATGTCAGAGTCTTCTTAGGGTATGATTTTTCTCCCTCTTGTATACCTACATTGCATTATTCTAGATTTTTATGTGGCATGTAATTTTATAGTAGTAATTTATTGATATTTTCTTTCTCTTATTAGCTTGAAAATCCATTAGTTCAGAGTTCATGTTTTATTCCTTTTTGAGTACTACCTGCTAATCCTATAGTGAGTGATTAACGTCACTTTTTGAGGGTTTTAAATTAATAACTAATTTAAGTGCAAAATCACATTACAGAGCTAAATGCTCATAATTTTTGGATTATTAACACTTGTTTCACACATATTTCTTTTACTAGATGAACTGACAATATATTACACCTATAAAAGCCTCATTTTTAAATAATTTGATTCCTAAATGTTTATTGAAAAGAGGTATTGTGCTAGCTGCTACAGGAGTCGCCAACTTTGTAAAACATTCAGAGTCAGCACTGTATTTCTTTCCTAGTCTGAAATAAGATTGCACTTATTTTTAGTGGATATACCAGTCCTGAGAATAGATACATTTTTCTGAAACCAGAGATCTAGATACAAGGTTAATTTTTTATGGGTCAAAAGGACATGAAACATTTAGAAAGTGATGAAAAGCAAATGCAAGCGTGAAGACTCACTTCACTGCATATCACAGATCCTTGTATTTAATATATACATTAAATAACTTCTAAATATTAATAACTTTATACCAGATGATATGCTATTTGTGATACCAATTTTCTTACTGTACAAATACACATATATGTGTGACCAAATTTGCTTCAATTAATGCTCAGAGGGGAAAACTGAAAGAAGCATTTCCCTTGTCTAAAGACTGAGGACTTACATTTGCTGGAACTAAAAAAATGCAAGAATGACCCCATTACATATTTTCTTAAATGTATATTTATTACTATGAAAGAACACAGAATTCAAGGGAAATATGAGATCATATATAGTGTATGTTAAAAAGGAAGGGCAAGCCAAGCTAAAAGTTGCCAGCCTGAGTATGAAATGAAGAATACATAATTCCTAATTCACTGGAGTTATTAAAAATTTACACACACACTCTCTCTCTCTCTGTCTCTCTCTCTGTCTGTCTCTCTCACACACACACACACACACTCACGCTACATGCTTCAAAGTTCCCCCAAAATGTGCCTACACATCTGGATAAATCCAGATATCTTAGAGTACAGAATCCTAATATATAATTTTAAAATTTGTTTCCAAGAGTAAGCTGTTCATAGAGAAGCTGAATTTATGAGGGGAACATTGATCTATCAAGTTTATACTCAACTAACAAAAATGTAATTTTTAAAATACAGTTATTTGTCTAATTAACAATTTTAAACTTGTAGTTTAATTTGAAAGTAAGGATAGATAATTGCGTTTTTAATTTGCTTATATTCAACCAAGTATATAATGTTTCTGACAATAATCTTTCTGCTTTTTGAGAGAAAATTATTCTGATAGAGATGCTACTTTGAATATTATGAATTTTTAAGTAAGGCTTTTTATGTAAAATATATAATAGTTAATGATCATAGTTGGTATAATTTCTAAACACATACTAGAACTTATTTGATAGATTAGAGAATAAAGGGAAAATGGGAATAATTTAATTAAAATTAATTTAATACTTTGATTTTATATAAATGTAATGTGATTTTGGTTTTAGTTTCTATGCTCCTTTTCGATATTTATAGCAGCAAAATAATGAACATTTCAACATTAAAATTGCTTTCTTAGGCAGAGATTCACTTTGTCCTTATCATCGCATGCCTACCATTTTCTCATAATACACTTCTTCCAAACAGACCTTTAACTTTCTTCTGAAGCCTGGACACAATTGTCATGAATTCTTTCTCCCCACCAAATAACAACAAATCAAACCAGAAATTATTAGGCATCAGCCTGAAAATAAAGTTCCCTGCCTACCTTCTCCTCTCTCTCATCACCTTCAGAGGAGTCATTGCAAACAGGAGATTCAGTGCAATACACACACACACCCCACATCACAATGGCAAAAACAACCGATTTATAGAATACTTTTAGTTTGTTAAACAGTCATTTATTTTCTGCCTGTGAGGAAACAATCAGTTCATGTATTTGTTATTGCTTTTGTCAGATGCATTTGCTTATTTTTATATGAAAATGCAGAGATGTGGAATCTATTTCAATGCAGTAAATCAAGTATTTATTACATGTCTGTAAGGTACACAAAACAAGATGAGGATACACAGATGTGGGAAAAGGACACAGCAGGGCACCTATCATTGCAGAGAAAGTGCGAGATTCTTACGGAGTAGAGAGGCCTAGCAAAATGAAACAACACAGTAAATCGTGAAGAAATCATGAACTAAATAAAATCAAGATGAAATTTATTACAAATTAATAATATCTGTTCTTTATGTGTCATATGGGTTGCCTATTGTTAAGTGAAAACATTTGTGTTAACTCTACTAGTGATATAGCTGATCTAAAACTCAGCTATTGAATGCTTTTATGCCACTGCTAATCAGTGGTTCCTGGGATAGAAAAAACTCTTTATTTATTTATTCAACTAATCTTAGCACCTGTTACTTGCTAAACAGGTGCTTTATTGATTAGTCTACAAAAGTTATAGCACTTGCCCTAATGTAGTTCAACCTATAAAGACAGATGCACTTTAATCAAAGAACCATCCTTAATTTATTTTTTTTTCCTTTTATTAAGTCATATATACATAGATCTTGAATACATTCATGCCTTTGTGGGATTCAATGTGTTGATTTTTTGTACAAATTGGAGTGCTTACATCCAACTAATTAACATAGCTTTCACCTCATTTACTTAATCACTGTCTTAAGACATTTGTGTTCTATACTTGATAGATTTAACTTGTACCCTTGCTAATTTAAAGATGATAAATATAATTTCAAAATACAATAATTCAAAAGGAGAAGAAAAGTAAATAGGTAATTTGGTCTAGTCATGGAGGGAAGAAGTTTGACGATGCCCTCTGTAAGATAAATGATGCTTGTCTTGAAATTTTGAGATCTAGAGAATCCAAATGAGTAAGCAAGAACCAGAACCAGAGTGTGTGTGTCTGTGTATGTGTTTGTGAAAGAGAATAAGAGAGTATTAATGGAAAGATTTTGAGGCCAAGAGGGCATAATGTCAGAATATTATTTCAGGTCACAGAATAGAGTTGAAGAGTGAGATATTTTGGATGAACATGGAGAAATAGAAATGGATCAGATCATGTCAAGTCTTATCTACAAGACACAATAATATTTTCAATTATTAAAAACACAGAAATACATTGACAAACATTAGTTAGGATAATTAAACACAAAATTATGTTTTAAATATACTTGTGCTTTGAGATTAAGAAGGAATTAGAGGAAGAGTGGAAGGATATCATTTCACAGATTTATTAGAACTGCTCACCTCTTTCTTATAAAAGTGGAGATACATTATCTCATACTAGAAAAATATTTAGTTACACAATTTAAAAATTTATGGCCAGATCAGGCCTAGTTCATCCCAAAAAGCAAATATTCTTTGGAAACTGATTGTTAAATTTATCTTCTAAAGTATTTATAATAATATCTTAAAGGTTTTTAACATATATATTTCCCAATACTGCACACTAATTATTTTGTTTGGATTATAGGAATGCAGAAACCTCTTCTAATACCACTGCCCACAACTATGTACTCTTCTTTTAAACCCTTCTTGTGACAAGGTGAAGATTGGCTGACAGAATCCCATGGCAATCACACAGCTTCAGTTTGGCTCTCAAGTGCTGTCAGGAACTGAGAAAAATGTCCATGATTGTACTTCTATTTTTAGTGGAATTAATATTGCATAAGATTCTACCTCAGTATATTGCATTAAACAATAATGAATTGAATTATGCCTGACAGCTGTTTTCCATTTGTGTTACTTTTTCCTCATATAAAAAAATAATAACTCACACTGCTTCCATAACATGAACTCTGCTTGACAGCTAGCTGATTTTCTGTTAGTAGGCTTGGAGTATGGAGGAACATTATGATGGATTAATTAAATTCAAAAAGCAAACAAATATCAGTGAATAAAAGGGTCTTTAGTCACCTACATTTGATTTTTTTTAACTCATAGTACACGTCTATGTGGAAAAATGTTAAACTGAGGAAGCATTCATCTACCTGGTATTAAACTGGTAAAGTAGCTGGGCTATTTGTTAGTTTGGTTACTGAAAAGGAATCGGAATTCAACTAATATTACAAATATCCCGGAACAAAATGTGACTAATAGGACATTTAATGAAGTGTTTTTCTCACAAAGTTTGTCTTTCCAAGTTTTTCATTTCAATTTTACTTTTGATATAGTCCATAGGATTGTTCAATACTGAAAATGTCCCTATCCTTTAAGGTTTCTGTGTTATTATTAAATCTGAAGACTTTTCTGCCAAATTTCAATCCCAAGCATTTCATTGGGCATAGTTAAAATCCTTGGGTTGCTAATGAGCAGAAGTTCTTTTCAAAAATTTTTAAAGACACAACCTTTTTTGAAAACTAAATAACTTTTAAAATAAAATATAATAGTCCATTGTCTTCCATAACACCCCAATAATTCAAAATCTTTGGAAGATTCCCATAAGACATATTTCTAGGTGGATTCAATCACATATTAATTTTTATGAATAGAATTTCTTGTGATTCTTTCTTGTGGTGCCTTTAGGAATTCCTTGAAGTGTTTGAAACTCCTGGCCGTGTTGGAGTAACTGGAATGGCACTTACTTTCCTGCTATAGCACATGTCTAGTACACATATCATCAAGTCTAAAATCTATAAAACAACTATTGTCAGATTTTTAAACACAGAGAGACCTGGACTGTGACACACGACAGACGGAAACACATAAACAAAAGGCCACATTTGTCTTAACTTTCTGTCTCGGGGCATGTTTCACAAGGCAGTGTAGAGATGTGGAGCCCATGGGAGCCCAAACAGAGCATATGGCCTTGCTGAGCTAACGACTAATATTGGAGACTGTGACTAATGGTGAATGGGGTTTGCGATGTAGGATGACTTATTAAAAAACAAAAACAAAAACAAAAACAAAGAGCCTAACAGAAAAGTGGCACCAGATGTCTTGAGTCTGCATGGGGGTTTCCTGCAACTTCCTGGTTGAGAGTTAGATGCAGAAGTTCAAGGAAGACTTCACAATCCCTAGTAGAAAGCAACTTCTGAGAGGTGAGACGGAAAAAAATATAATTGGTTGTGAAGTGTTAGGAGGCTTTAGAGTTCCAGTTGAGCCTTATGTTAGAGACTTAGATGAGCATCTGTAGCTCTTAGTTGACATTGTAGAAATAAAATAAAGCCTTCCTAAGAAATACGTTTGAGAAAGAAATACACTAGCACTAAAAGCTAAAATTGAATCACATCTTCCCCAATAAAAATCAACAAAAATATAAAGCCACAAACGAGAACATTAACAAGATTTTCAAGTAATATATTGCCTACAGAACAAAATAAAATGAGAAGAAAACGTGATCTAACTCAATAAAATAGGATATATCATTACCATCCTTTATCAGTCAATCAAAATTACTAGATACAAGTAGAATGGAAAATATATTACACACAAAAATTGAAAAATTCATCAATGATAAACAATCCCCAGATGACAAAGATGTTAAAATAGTCAAATATGAACTTCAAGACCTCTAATAGAAAAATTGCATTAAACTTTTAAAAATGGACAAATGTAATAAGATAGGGAATTTCAATATAAAAGGTTAACAATGAATAAGATCAAATGAAATTTCTAGAACTAAAAACTATATTAGCTGAAATATAAAAAAATTCAAATATCAGCATATTGGACACTATAGGAGCAAGTGACAACAAACTTCAAGATGCATCAGTAACACAATATGTTAAAAAAATTAGGAAAAACTAAACAGCCTCAGTAACAAACAGGCCAATCTGTATGTAACTGGAGTCTCAGAAAAACAAATGGGACTCAAAGGAGTGGAAAAAATACTGAAAAAATTATGGCTGAGGATTTTCTACTATTTGTTGTCCTTATCCTACAGATCCATAAGGCTAGTAATTCATTTCCAAAAAGACAAATAAAAGGAAAAGTCACAGAGGCCATCATAACCAAAATGCTGAAAACTATGATTAAAAGAATTCTTAAAACAAACAAAAACAAAACAGAAAAATAAAGCACATTATGTAGGGAAGGAAAATAGAAACAAAGCATATAAAAACCAGAAGACACTGGGAAATAATTCTTGAAGCTGAAAAAATTTGTTTTTAATTCTATCAAGTAGAATATTATGACTCAAAAGAAATGTCCTTTAAAAATAATGCTGAAGAAAGGACATTATGAAATAAACACTGAAAACATCATTGTCAAGAGCTATGTCACAAAAACATGCAGCAAAAAAATCAGACTGAGGGAAATAACACTAAATGAAAATCTAGATCTTTAAGAAGTAATAAAGAATTTCCAGGAAGTAAATGTATGTGTACATATACCTCTTAATTTTTTTTTAAGAGACAGAGTCTTACTCAGTCACCCTCAGTAGAGTACTGTGGCATCACATCTCACAGCAACCTCCAGCTCTTGGGCTTAGGTGATTCTCTTGCCTCAGCCTCCTGGGTAGCTGGGACTATAGGTGCCAGCCACGATGCCCGGCTAAATTTTTCTCTTAATTTTTTAAAGAACATTGACCTATTTAAAGGTAAATAAATAATAAACATACAAACAAACAAATATACTATGGAGTCTATATAATGTGGGGGTAAAATAAGTGACAAGTATATCATAGATGGAATGGGATAATGTAAATATACTTTTATAACTTTTTCATATATTATCATAATGCACATATTTATTTCTAGCGTAATCAATAAAAATACACACACCAAAAAAATCCTTATAAAGTTCATGCAGAAATTAAAGTGAGATGCCAAAAATGTTTGATTGTCTCAAATGAAAACTGGAAATAAGAATAAGAGAAGAAAAAAAATTGGACAAATAGTAACCTAGCCATGAAGTGAAATTAAATATAAATTATGGCTCATTGCATTATTTAATAATTAAATAATTCAAATTTAAGGCAAACATATTCATGAAAACATCAAAGAAAGAATCAACTATATGATACAAATGAGAGTTGTGGACTAAATATAAAGACTCAGGTTTAAAGAAAAATAATGGGGAACAGATGTAACATACAAATTTTAATAGAAGAAAATTGAATATTTAACAAATATAAAAAGGGAAATTTTATTAATAAAACTGTCATTTTAATAGAAATTTTGGAAATCCTAAGTATGTATGTGTCTACCACTAGCTTCAAATTACACAAAATAGAAATGAACAGACTTAAGAGGGAAAATAGGTAAAAGAAAAAAATCATATTTGGAGAATTTAATATGTGGGTCATTTTCAAAGTTTTGAGATAACGCAAAAATCAAGAAATGTAAACTCCACCAGGATTTTGAAACAAATGAGGCCCTCCCAGAAAAACTCATGAGCAGAACATGTTGCAACTTTCCAGGGTGAAGGAGAAAGGATGCTGTTGACCTTGTGTCTGGGAAGTGAAATAATGGACCATAAACATAGTCTGTCTCAAACTTTCGTGGTGACCCAGATTTTCCCTTTACCAAAATTTTTAGAAGAATTGCACCAAGAAAAAAAGGGAAGTATGTAAAAGATTTCAACAGCACTACCAACCAATTCGTTCAAATCAATATTTAGGAAAAATACACACAAAATATGCAGAATATGTCTTTTTTTAAATGCATATCCAATTTTCAACAAAATTAATTATTTCTAGGGAAGTAACTCTCAACAAATTTCAAAAGAGTATACTTTTACAGTATATGATTTCCGACAATTGAATTATTTTAGAAAGCAATGACACAAATTTTATGAAGACCACATTAATAATCAGGAAAAAAGCATCATATAAATGACCCATAAATGACCCACATGTCAATTTAGAAATCATAAAATAAAATTTAAATTATTTCAAATAAATGATAGAAAAACACAGCCAACTAATATTCATGGATACAAGAGTAAATGAAGAAATTATTAAAATGAATCATATAGGTTCTATTTTAAGAAGCTAGAAAAAAATAAATTTGAGTGGGCCTAAAGGAAGTATAAGAAAGATAAGAGCAGAAATTGATAAAATTAAAGTTAGACAAATACTGGACAGTATTAACAAATCCCAAGGTGGATCTTTGAGAAGATAAATAAAATCGATAACTTGCTAATAAGTTACTACATAGCCCAACCAAAAGGAAAAATGGGAAAAAATAAAGTTATAATATCAGAAGTAAAATAAAAATGTCATTAAGATTACCATTAATGTTACCATAATGAATGTAAGAAAATATTGTACAAAACTTCAAGCCAATAACTTTGACAAGTGAAATTAAATGTATGCAAACACTGAAGTACAAAAATTACCAACAATGATTAAACATGAAATATAGAACCAGGATTTCCATATGTCAAATAAAAATTCATAATTAAAAGCACATTCAGAAGCCAAACACAAAAATACTGCACAATGTATTCCATTTATATGAAATGTTGGAAAAGAAAAATCAATAAAACATTCCTATATTAACCTTTAAGCAAACTAAATACATGCTTAGGGCACCAAGAGAAAGTGAACATTATAGATTTTTTTCCTTTTTTCTGTTATCATGGCCTTAACTCTTTCACAGTCACACACTAATCACAATTTTTATGATGGTTTTTTCTGTTGGATTCAGATTTAATATGTATTACTAAAAATTTTCTCTTACATAATTAATTTTAAGAGTTTAGTTGTAAAGTGTCACCAGATATTGTATTTATTCCTTTTTTATCACTTGAGAGTTTGGCTTCAGTTGATTATAAATACAACTTGGCTTCAATTTAACTTATCAGTTAATTTGTGCTATAGAAGTACGTTGTTTTTAATAAAATGTATATTTTGCTTCTTATTGGAGTATTCTATAAATGCCAGTAGGTCAAATTGGAGGTGTTTTTCCAGTGCTTCATGTTTTTACTGATATTCTGTTTATTTTTTCTCTCAGTTTTTGAGAAATACATGTCAAAATTTCCAATTATAGAATATATATTTCTATTTTTTTTTTAGTTCTGAAAAATGTACAGATTTGTATAGCTCCTTTGTTTATGTGCATATATTTACTATTGTTGCGTCTTCTTGGATAATTGATTTATTTACTACAAAGTGTTCCCCTGCTCATCTCTAGTATTATTTCTTTTTCTGAAATTTATCTTTCCTAATCTTACTATGGCTACATTAGATTTCTTTTTACTAGTTCTCTCATGTTACATCTTTTTCCATTCTTTGACTTTTTACCTACTTATATGTTTTTTTTTTATGGATTTTCTTGTAAACATCATATAGTTGAGTCTTCTGTCTTACCTGATCTGAAAAAAATTTCTACCTTCTAATTGTTATAAGACCATTTACATTTAATTGAGCAATTAACAATTGATATTGAATTAAAAGCTACCATCTCGGTACCACTCTTATTTTTTTAAACACTGTTCTTTGTAACTTTGTTTATTTATGTGCAGTCTTGAAGTAATTAAACTTTTTTTTAAAAAAATCCTTTTTTTTGACTACTGACTTATTATACCTGCTACTGAAATAATTCTTACAGGTTGCCCTAGGTTTGACAATATATACATTAAGATTTTTGTTATTTTGTCATAAAATGTATATTTCTACCTGTGCTATAAGCATGCAATCCTTAAATTTGGACACCACATTCTTCTGACAGACTCATTGTGTGCTTCTTTTTTCATCCCAGCCTTATTATCTATATGTTTTTCTGTTACTGGGAAACAAATTACCATAATCTTAGTAGCTTAAGAAAATATCCATTTCTTGTCTCTTGGTTCTGTAGGTCAGAGATCCAGGTATGGCGTAGCTAAGTGCTATGCTCAGAATTTCTGAGAGCCAGGCCGTACTGTCATCTGGAACTCACAAGCCTCCTTTCAGCTCATTCCAGTGGGTGGCAATGTTTTGTTCGTGTGGTTGTGAAACTGAGGTATCAGTTTTCTTGCTCTCGATAAGTGAGAAATTGCTGTCACCTTCTAGAGGCTGTCTTCAGATTATAATATCATGGTCCTCACTGTATCTTTGATGCCAGCAAAAGAGTATCTTTTGTTTCACATATCTCTGACTGCTTTTCTCTGACCTCTATATCCCCTCTACAAAAGGGATCACCAGATTAGGCAAGGTTCTCCCACTCTAAATGACAGGAGAATATACAAGGTATACAAATCAGAGCGAGAGAATTTGGCGGTGGTGGCAGAATTCTGCCTGGCACATGAGCTTTACTTTCTTCTTCCAATAATCCACCCCTTGTAATATTATCTACATAAAATTAATCTGACTTTCAACAAAATGATATCCATTCTTCATGAAGGAGGATAAAATCACCCTGGGAATGATAAGATTCTATTTGGTCAGTCAGAAGAAAGAGGACATCTGGACAGCCAGGAGGAATCCATGAGCATCAAGTCTTGGGATTTTATTCTGTGAAACAATCATTCTCACCTTGACCTTCCAAATATTTTCTGAATTTGTTTATTTCTTATTATCTCCATGATCACTTACTCTAATATACTATCTCTTCCTTAAAGATGGTACCTAATAGTTAATTTGTTACCATCCACTTTCTAACCTTCTTTTACATCATTCAGGAGCATTCTTTGATCCATCAAAATTCAGCCAGATTGAGTGGAAACGATGTATTCAATTATTGTTGTCATTAAGAATCTTGATGACTGAGAGCTCATACATGACTCTCACCAACTTCTAAATCATCAAAATTCTTAATGGCAACAATAATTGAATACATCCTTTCCACTCCTCAAATTGGCCCTAGCCACCCATAATGGATGATGATGTGAGCAAGAAACTGTGTTAAACCACTAAGATAGGGGGGAATGTTTGCTGTAGAAGTTAGCTAACCTTAGCTATTCATTTAAAGAGGCAATGAACAATGTCTATCACAGTCCCTTATGCAAGCTTCTCTGCTAAGGAGACCATAAAAGAGTCATGGAAAGAAAAGTCCTATGGATACTTCAATCTTACAAGCCTGGAAGAAGAGATGAGTTAGGAAACTGTCCATTCAAGATTGACATTCATACCCAGGGCCAAAAGCATCCAATAAGAAATGACTGTGGGCCTAGTTCCCAGATCTTGTTTTGAATATATTTTCCCAGAAAGAAAGAACCAAGACTATTCAGATAAATGTCAAATATAGCGATGGGTCAAGGAAAGTACAAGATGAATCTAGAACACTTTATTTTGAAGACATCGTTAAAAAGACATGCGACCAGGACGGCGCCTGTGGCTCAATGAGTAGGGCGCCAGCCCCATATACCGAGGGTGGCGGGTTCAAACCCAGACCCGCCAAACTGCAACAAAGAACTTGCCAGGCATTGTGGCGGGTGCCTGTGGTCCCAAGTACTCGGGAAGCTGAGGCAAGAGAATTGCCTAAGACCAAGAGCTGGAGGTTGCTGCGAGCTGTGATGCTACAGTACTCTACCAAGGGCAACAAATTTAGACTGTCTCTTAAAAAAAAATTTAAAAAAAAAAGACATGCAGCCAACTTGAAACAATACTCTGACTAAATCTGAAACATTCTAGTTCTAAAATATTAAGAACAGTAAAGAATTATAAACCATTGAAAAAATATTCAATATCAAACTTACGTATTAATAAATATATAAGTAACTAACTAGCTAAATAAGAGATAAGGTAGGAATGGTATAGGCAAGAGTCACGAACAGATAATAAATTTAGGGGGACATGTTTAAATAAAAGCAGGATATTTGCCGGGCTGAACATGTCTCCCAAAAGACTGCGTATTAATTGAAAGGGGAAAAAAACAGTAAACATACTGTGGAGAAATCTGACACCTTGACAAGGTAATGAAAATTAATACTACCAATGAGGGACAGAGAGATGTCATGTGCCTTTGGGTATGATACCCTGAAAAGGCAACTGTCACTTATGTCGTATTCTGCCCAGGGATGGATAACTTGAATTTAAATGTAAGTAAACATGAGACGGTCATAAACAACAACCCTCAAATGAGGATAGCCTAAAATGAGGAACAGTCCATTGTCAGATAGACAAAGGCCTATATACTCCAAAACTATCAAAGACAAAGAAAGCAAAGAAAGGCTAAGAAACTGTTCTAGATTAAAGAGACTGAAGAGACATGGCAACTATATGGCTTTAAACTGGATCTTGTGCTGGAAAATTAAATACAAATGCTAAACATGTTATTGGAACAATTGGCCACAATTGGATTATGAATGGTAGATTAAAGTATTATATCAATGTTAAAAAAATAATTTTGATGGTTTTATTTTTCTATTTAAACATGTCCTTAAAAATGTAGATTATTTCAAAAAGAAAGTTCACGACATAGTCATAACGTGGTGTCCTTAAACTTCTGCTTTCAGTGTCCAGCCCAAGAAGATTTACTGATAAGCACAAGTATTAATAGCAAACTGGCTTAATTCATTTTTAAAATATATTTAAGGGCATTGTATATTCAGAAAGTCCTAATTTATAGCATTCTCTAGGCATTAGGGGTATTAAATTATAACAATATAAAGAAAGAAAAACAATTTATATAACATTTATGATAATAATTTCAGAGGTTTATGCAATGTGATAATTGATAGAACATGGACAATATCAATTTCCCCCAAAGGCAGTTGAAAATTGATTTTATTTACATGACTGCAGTGATATAAAATAATTTGGAATAAAAGCTCACAATGAAATGCATCTCTTTTATGAATGGTCAAAAGTAGTTTCTTGTAAATTTTAGAATATTTAAAATTCAATACAATTGAATAGAAAAAACAAAATATACCTTGAATTGAAATAGTTCACTACTTTAAAAGATTATTCTTCCCTGGTGTTTGATTGTTCATCATGATCCAAGAATGGTATGAGTTGACTTAAACGTAGTGTGTCTTTATCTTGTATGTACAGGGTTGAATCTGCCTTCTTTGGTTTATTCCAGTTTGAATTTATGTATGTATAATTTTAAAGGTTCTTACCAATTTAGCCACAGTCAATTTCACATCTATAGAATAAGGGTAATGTAGAGGACTGGACACCACACTTGCAAAGGATAGTTACTGATTCTTATCACATTAAAAGGAAATGCTGAGAACAGGACAGTCTCCTGGCAAGCCTAGAGACGTTTCCTGACTCAGGGGCAATCCCCCAAGTAACTCAGTGTTTGGAATGAGATAAGGTCAGTCACTCACTAGTAAGCATGTGTTAAACATTAATGCTTAGTAGTTCTTCATGAGGATTGTGGAGAAAGAACACGTGAGGAGAGCACGTGGCAATCCTTACGCAGGCAGCCCTCATATGTAATTACCTGAACTCTCCACACCTGTTTATGTCAATTACCTGAACTCTCCACACCTGTTGTGTATAACCTTCATAAATAGCTGTTGTGGAGGGGGCTCAGGGCTACCCTGCAACTAAGGTTAGCCTGCCTCCCGCAAGCTTGTACTTCTAATCTGTGTCACGCCTGGTTCCTTCCTGTGGCGACTGAGACCAGGCCATAGGGGTCATGACAGCTGGTGAAGTCGGCAGGATACAGCAGGATACACCAGGACACCGAGGACACAGACCAAAGGGGACAGAGGACACTCGGAATTAAGTGACGCCTTTGGTAGACAGTGGGAAGGAAGTCCCACAGGGAAACTCTGCTCAGGGCAAGTGGGACCTTTGGCCAATCTAGAATCTAGGGAGCTCCATTAGAAAAAAAGAGTCTGGAGTCAAATTTAGCAAAAATTTTGCTGGAAAAACAGCTTAAAGGCAGGAAAAACTCTGCTACCGAGGAACCGTGAAGAGCAAGCCCACTGAAGGACCGCGAGTAACAGAGCCTCTGAGAGGAACTGTGAAGTGCAAGACCGTTAGTCCACGAGTAACAGTCTTTTGAGATCTGTGAAGGGTGGATTGTTAGGACCACAAGTAGCAAAACTTTTGGAATGGCGAGATAAATCCTTACTTGCAAAGATTGCAAGGAAAGCATTATCTTTTGTTTGTCCCTTAAGTAAATATCAAATGGAAAGTTCCTACACTTAAAGAAAGGGTAAACTCTCTCAGCTAAGATTTTCTCAGTTTATTTTCTGAGTTTAAAAAGAGACCTTTAAGGGGCGGTGCCTGTGGCTCATCAAGTAAGGCACTGGCCTCCTATTCCAAAGGTGGCGTGTTCAAACTCGGCCTCGCCAAACTGCAAAAACAGAAAAATTGCTGGGCGTTGTGGCGGGCACGTCTAGTCCCAGCTACTCGGGAGTCTGAGGCAAAAGAATCGCCTAAGCCCAGGAGTTGGGGGTTGCTGTGAGCTGTGTGACGTCACGACACTCTACCAAGGGTGATAGAGTGAGACTCTGTCTCTACAAAAAAAATAAAAATAAAAAGACCTTTAAAGGAATTAACATTACAATCATGGTTTTTCCTACCAGCAGCTAATTGTTTACATCTCTATTGGGTTTTGTCATGGGCTACTGCTTTACTGGGAGAAAAGACTCACTATGTCATTCAACATTTGATGAAATGCTTTAATATTATGGGTCTTTCTAAATCTATTAAAACTGACAATGCACCTTCTTATTCTGCTCGAAAATTAAATATCTTTCTGTCTTTTTGGAATATTCAACTTACTGATCTCTTCAATAACATGACCAGATGAACAGATGTCATCCTCTCCTAAGAACCACTAACACCACTTTTCCTTCTTGGGGTCAAATCAAAAAGCTGTCATCAACAACTGAAGATTTAGAGAAACGTCAAGGTAAACCTCTAACAGCAGACTTCTTGTTCCTAGCAATGATTGCACTAGTGTCCACAAAGGTAAATGCTGCTACAAAGAATTTCACTTATTAAGCCTATTTCCCTAATCTTCTCCATAACAGACCTTAGGTTAACCTTACCATTTCTATTTAAGTCCCGGCAGTCGTTACCTGCAACCCATTCCCACTGCATGATTTTCTCTTATATATTCTAGTAACAAAAACAAACAAATAAGAACCATGCAACTCCTCCAGACTTCAACTTGGAAAGGGTATGACACTACCCTTCCCCCACCTAACATTCCAATCTGCACTATGCCTGTTGCTACCCATTTATAATGGGTGCAGTGGACAATGGACAGAGGCAAGAAACCTTGGGCATTAGTTAATACATCCTATTGAAGCGTCAGTGATTGGAGACCCCACAGGTCAGCCAGAGACAGTTAGGTGGAGAAATGCATTGGTTTTGTGAGAACTACCATAGCAAACCATTCCCGTATTGTTTGACATGGAGAAGGCATGACTCCCCCTGTGCCTAGCATGGCTAAAACAACTTAACATCATTTTTGGATAGATTTACAACAACATATACCTGAAACCTTTATTAAATAATTGCAATCTGTCATAGAAATTGAAAAAGCATTTCCAATAGTGTTACTAATTTTTCTTTTTCTTCTGTGAAGGCCCTCACTGGCACCACTAGTATAATTCTGTTAATTACTATACGTGCCCTCTTATTCTTGTGCCTAGCAAGAAGAGCTGCTGCTTGACGAGACGAACTACTGAAAGGAACAACGGATATTTTTTTCCTTATCCTACCCCAAAATGTCTTAAATGAAAATGGGGGATATGTAGAGGGCTGGACACCATGCTTGCAAAGGACAGTTACTGACTCTTATCACATTAAAAGGAAACGCCGAGAACAGGACAGTCTCCTGGCAAGCCTAGAGACGTTTCCTGACTTGAGGGCACTCCCCTAAGTAACTCAGTGTTCTGGAATGAGATAAGGTCGGTCACTCACTAGTAAGCATATGTTAAACATTGATGCTTAGTAGTTCTTCATGAGGGTTGTGGAGAAAGAACACGTGAGGAGAGTATGTGGCCTCCTACGCAGGCAGCCCTCATCTGTAATTACCTGAACTCTCCACACCTGTTGGGCATAACCTTCATAAATAGCCGTTGCGGAGGGATCTCGGGGTTACCCTGCAACTAAAGTTAGCCTGCCTCCCGCAAGCTTGTACTTCTAATCTGTGTCAAGCCTGGTTCCTTCCTGTGACCGAGACCAGACCACAGGGGTCACGACAGGGTAATAATAATCTTTTGCCTGTAAAGCATTGAAAATCCAAGAATGAACTTGATTCAAGTACAACATATTACTTTAATGAGACACAAAACACTGAATTTTGAGGGTCTATTGATATTTCAATCTAAGACATTTTGTGTTTATGCCTCTCTGGCTAATTATTTTGGCTGTGTATTATGACTGCTCTGTCTTACAGATAAATGACATACTCCAACTTTTTCTGTACACTATAATTTGTGTTATTGAAAATGTAAATATTCTAGAAATGAGACCCAGCAATGACTTTGCTAAAAAACTTTCAACAGTTCTATCCATAAAATTTGAAGTTATTATTGAAATTTTGCAAAAGGAGAGTTTTATTTCCTCTAAATTAAATTTCATCTGTATAATTTAACAATTAAACTGATCTGGTTTCACTTTTTTAACTTTATTATACTGATCACCTGAAGTTGGCATGTTTTAATATGCTTTTGTATTATCTCTTTGAAATATAAAATTCTTTGGGAAAAAACTAGTAAAAGTATTTTTCTGAGCACTATTACCCTAGTTCCCAATATTCAAAGGGAAATGTTCCAAGAGTCCCAGGGGACTCATGAAACCACGGATAAGAAATGTATACTGTTTTCTTCTGTTCTTATATAGGTATGATAAAGTTTAATTTGTAAATTAAGTGCAGAGGAAGATATTAACAGTAACATATTTAATAATCTATTTAATAATCAAATAGAACAATTAGAACCATATGCTATAATAAAAGTTATATGAATGTTGACTCTCTACCTCTCTCTCAGAATGCTACAATATTTTTGTGCCATGGTTGATCACAAGTAATGGAAACCATGGAAAGTAAAACCGTGAGAATGAGGGACTACTCTACTAACAATGAATCTCACTACCGTTTCACATAATATTGGCAACTGTATAACAACTCGATGTAAAGTATGAAACTTAGTGTAATTCTAGGAAACAGACATAAAATCAAGCTGGCCCTTAAAGACACTAAACATCATCTAGATATCAAGATATAACTTTAACTTTTACTTAAATATGCCAGTCTTACCTACAAATTTATTCTTTAACTTCTTTAGATTTCTGATACATTCTTTCATTAGATTTATTATTAATACTCTTGAAATCCTTATTGTCTGCTTCAAATATCAAGATGTTTTGACAGTAACACTTGCAGTAATGAATACTGTTAAGTAAGTTCATTATCTTTAGATATTATGATCCTCTCATAATTCTTAGATTTATCCAATTCTTCCTATATTTAGGGATGAACGATAAAATGTAAAATTATGAGCAAAGGCTCTAGTATTACGGTAGAATTCAAATGTTAAATCTTTCATTTAAGGGTTATATTATTGTGAGCATATTTCTAATATATTAAACATCGGGATAAATTTATTTTTTCTGGATTAGCAAATATTCCTCAATCTAGGAACAAGAGTCTACTTTTTTACTCCTGTTATGTGTCCATTGAGGCTCATCTGGTGGATGCAAATTAAAACTCTGCTCATAAATCACTCATAGGAGAAACTGATAGACCACCACTATCAAATATTCTCATAACTTTCTAAGAAGGCAAACAGAGTTTTGCAAAGTTTTGACCTATTAAAATCTTGCGCTTAAATTCTTGACTTTCAATCAAAACTAATTGGCCCTCATTAGTCACATAGCTAATGATGGGACAAAGAAATACTCCTATCCTGTGGTTAGATGGAAAAGGGTTGGAAATAGCTGATAAAAGTTCTTTTCTTTACATTTATGTTTCCTAGTCCTTTAAAGCAAAGATAATCATAAGACCCATGCCATAAATCTGCCTTAAGAAATTAAATATTGAATGTAGAAATCTTATCACAGGGTATGATATGTAGTTTAAACTATTAAGCATAGAATTATTTTATTTTCAATGAGCTGATAAAAAGGAATGGCCTGCCATTAATAATTTATTCTTTCATACTGTGAGAAAAATGAAATATCCTATTTTTACCGGTTTTCTGATGACACATATATTTTATCACTTTCCCATATCTCTTGTGCCATATTTACAATAATAATACAAATTAAAAAAGAAATTCTAAGTTAAATTATTGTAAAACAATGGTATCATAGATTTCATATTTTATCTCTAATTCTTACCATGTAAATTAAATGTTATTAACCTCAGTTTACAAATGAGAAAACTTATGTTCACAAATAGAAAAAATATAACCTAAAGTCTTATAGGTAGTAAATAGCACAGTTAAAATTTGAAGATTTCTGCTTGACACCCAAACTAAACATCAAAATATACAATTCCTATTTTAACTAATTACTTAGAGCTTTACACTATGGAGTTTATAGTTAACTTTTGTATACTTGTTCCATATTAACTGTTATCATGTATGGTAGGTGTCATTTGTATGATTCACATTTAGAAGATGAACATATTAAAGTTTATAGTTACTGGTTAAGAATCAAACTAATAACTTTTGAGATAGTGAGTTTTGTTTTTTATTAATCAAGCTGCTCTACCTCAGAGAATTTTGGCTTTATTTTTGTCTTATGAGTATTTTGTGAGGTGTTTGTAATATTGGTTACAAAAATTATGTGCAAGAAAAGGCTCATTATTGAATAAGTTTGAGAATGACTTAATGTAGATTTCCTTTGCAGGGCTTCTCAGAGCTTTTAATATCTTAGTGTGCATTAAGAAGAGAGCATATAATTCAACAGGATGCATTTCAGTGATTCCAAAATGTATGTACTTTCTCGTCAGGAAGGTCATAGGAGCTGCCACAATGGAGCATTTGATAGACAGATCTATTATCTACAACCAATTAGAGTAAAGTCTAATTCCTAAGGTCCTTCACACTGGAGAGTAGAATTGACAATGTTGTTTCTTATTTTCCTGCCTGCCTGCTTTATTTTGTGAAAAAAGAAAACAGTATTATCATTCTGATTAAAGAGAAATGAATCTAAAACTACATATTTCTTCTATAATTTTATTTCTATTTAATTGGAGAAAAAATAAGCTTTTTGTGGAATAACTAAAAATTTTAAAGGAACACTAAAGATTTAGACATGATAAAAATAACAATTAAGATTATTTTACAGATTCTAATAGTTTTTTTTCTCTATTGAAAAAAATAGAAATCTACATTTCATCATGAGACCCTACTCCTTAGAGAGCTAAGTGCTTATGGAGTGTGAACATGACTCTAATTTAATTCAGTACTAAAGGTCTGAATTATGTATTCTGTTTCTCCTGACATCTCAGATAATATGCTTGTTGACAAAAACAGACTGCTTCTGAGACACTCCTAAGAGGTCTCACGGAATAAGCTTACACAAGTATTAATGTATATTAATTATACACAATTTTAATATAAAGAAATGAACTTTATTTTCATTCTCTCTTAAAGTTGGAATTGGGAAAAAACTTAGAAGACCAAGAGGGGGTAATCAGATAGAAATATTACATCTTGTCAAAGAATAGAGAAACAAGTATTGGAGAAAAAAAGGAAAAGAAAGGTAGGGTTGTGATGGAAAATGGGGAGAGAAGTACTTGTTATAATAAAATCTGCATTTAAGAATAATAACAATTGGAATTAAAAATAGCATAATTTAGAGGTCAACATATACTGAAGAAATGAGAAAACAATCCTGAGCATACAGTTGAAGAGCTAAATGTCTGTAGGTTGAGAAATTGCAAGAGAACGTAGGGTCTATATACAACCCCCCAGGGGTTGGTTCCAGTACCTACTGTGGACACTGAAATACATGTATATCAAAGTCTGGAGATGTTCAAGTCCTAAATAGAAAATGGCTTAGTATTTGCATATAGCTCATGTATATCCTCCACATACTTTAAATTGTCATTAGATTACTTGTAGTACCTAATACATGTACAAAGTAAATGCTATGCAAATAATTGTTATGCTACATTGTTTAGGGAAATTAAAATAAGAAAAATGTCTGTAAACATTCAGTACAAACCCAATTTTTTTAACACATATTTTCAATCTGTATTTGAAACAGATGCAGAACCCCCGAACACAGAGAGCCAACTCTATGTGCAAACTAGCCACAAAAGGCCTGGCTCTCTTCACAGCTGCATCTTAAGACTAACTAGTACAATCAATCCAGTTGTAGTTTAAAAGAAAACCTCTTCTACTGCCTAAAGTATGTTACCTCATTTGTTTTCCTGTTTATAATTTGTACCCTTAAAGCCCTTAGAACACAAAGTAGTTTCTGAGTGAATAGAGGGCACGAAGTGTGATGATTAGAGTAATTCATTTTGATGGCCTTTGTTATAAAAATATCTGAGGCTAAATGAACTTTAGTTCTGGTTTTTCATTCTCAAGACAAGAATGCCTATATAAATCATGTTATTCTTGTATTCATGTCATTAGTAGGTTTGAAGCGAGTTAAAAGAAAAGATAAAAAAAATTAAACGACATTGCTTTATTTCATTTATGTCAAACCTAACAGACCTAAAAATATAAGTGCAGAAAAGCACTAGTTAGTATCTCATATTTCTTTCAAGTTTATTCATTCATTTTATTTTTTCCAATATAGTTTAACTTAGCTCTCTTCCTTTAAAAATAGTATAGTTTGAAGAAAGCTTTTTTGACTTTAGAATTATGAAAAATTTTATTTCAACATTACCTGAGAGGTAAATGGAAAATATCCTCGGTTCACCAAAATCCTTTACTAAACAACATTATAGTGAAAATATGTTTTCCCTGCTATTATCTGAGTACTCTGCTTAAAGAAACAAATAAACACACTGACATTTGACTGACAGCAAGTGTGTTTTGTTTCCTTTTTTATTTCAGCTTCATTATTTTTCATAGAGATGGATTCTTGAAATGACAGGTTGTGTTCACTTCAGTTCAGCTGTTCATCTGTTCATTGACTTGTGCAACATATTAAATTCCTTTCCGAAATGGAAAAAAAAACACAGAATGATATCTAGATATGATTCAGCACAGAGAAATTTACATGTTGGGCAAGGACTCTTGGTATTTGAGGACAAAGGCCTTTTTAAAAGTCCACCATACAATGTCTAAAATTTTCATAATTCTAGTTTGGTGATATATCCTAGTAATCTGCCACCACTTATTAATGGCAGTCATAATTTAAAGTTCTCTAATATTGGCACCTTCTACCTCATTAAGGCATCTCCTCCTATTTTTCCTGCAAACACGACATTTAGAAGACCATTCTATGACTTAACATTTATAATTGCTACAAGATTCTAAGCAGCCTTAATACTGCTCTGGCTTAGAGCTTGTCAGCCTCCTGTCAGTACATTTTAGTAGAGCTCTTATTACTTAAATATTCTAGACAGGACCTCACAAATAGTAAGTTATATATATATAAAAGCTTAAACAGCTTGACATTTTAAAGGTTATCGCTTTCTTCCCCAGGATAATTATTGCTAGTTTCAATAAAGTATTGTTTCATGCCTGTGTATTGACAATAGAAATAAGTTAGGAGTTCATCTTTTAGAGATTTATTTCAGTGTTATTTTAAGAAATAATGTGAAATGTTATTAACAGTAGGGAATATAATTATGAGTCTGGTCTTTTTTCACATATAATTATTCTTCTATGCTTATTATTCTGAAACAATGTAATACAAGATAAAGTTTAGATAGAATTTAATAGTCTAAAAGTTGAGATAAAAGTTAAATTCACAGCAAAATTATAAGTCTTTCTTTCTAAGGCAGGAAAGGCTAATTTAAGTTTTAGTCACTTCCGAGTAGAATTCAATCTAATGGAAAGAACACCTTGGATTCCTGCCTACTTTTGAACCCTGGCCTATGATTCAAAGAATATGAACAAAATTTTTATCTGCAAATTAACCATAACAGAAGTATGAAAAGAAGCTCAAGAGACACTGTGGAAATTTTTTCTAAATGTGAGATTTTCAAATAATTACAAGAGAGCGACAGAGTAATGTTTATGTAAAGGAATTTTTAATATACTTAATAATCTACTTTATAGAATTGAAGTAAAAGCCTTGAAATGGACCTGAATATAAGAATGTCATCTTTCAGATTCTTAAAAATGGATAGTTAGCTTATTTTTTGAGCCAACTCTGATGAGAAGAGTTCATTTTAAGGCAAAATCTCAGTGTTAGAACTGTTTTATTAAAATCTCCTCACATTGAACTAACTGCTTCTTTTCTGAAACTCACATTTATGATTGCAATAGCAAAATTATCCTGCAAAAAAATAGAAGCACCCTAATCCTTAGAACCCATGAACGTGTTGCATTACAAGTTAAAAAGGGTTTTGCAGATATGATTAAGGTTAAGGACTTCGAGAAGGGTATATTGGTGTGGATGATTAGTGGCTCCTCTAATCACATGAGGTCTTAAAAGAAGAGAACTTTTTCTAGCTGAAGGGAATAGACTTGAGGCCCAGGTGAAGGTCAGAGAAATTTGAACCATGAAGAGGACTGTGTCTGCCATTGCTGCCATGCATATAGTTATATAGTTTAATATGTGCCTATACACAGGTACATATGTATATGTACACATATATACATATGTATTTATATATATTTACGTAGTTTAACGTGTATATGTATGTATACATACACATGCTTATATATACACATATATGCACACATATACGTATACAGTTTATGCATTTATATAATTTGACTCTCTTTTCAAAACATTCATAACATTCTCAAGTATTACCTTATCAAGATGGAGGCTCCATAGTCCAGGGAGTACAAGAGGCCACTGGAGCCTGAGAACAACACCCCCTGGAAACTAGGATGACTAGAAAACTACTCTACGGTACTAAAATTGCATGGAATTGAATTCTTACAGCAACCTGAAGGACCCTAAAGGTAGATCCTCCGCCTAGCCACCAGAGAAGAGCCCCTCTTATTCTTCCTTGTGAGAACCAGAGGAAATATCCAAGCCCACCCTGATTTCAGACACACAGAATGGTGAAATAATTCACCTTGTTTTAAGGTGCTAACCTTGTGGAAGTAATATAGTGTTTAATGGTTCTATCTTCTGTTCCTGCATAGAAAACCTATAACTTTCTACCCCAACTGGCAGTAATAATTTAAAATTTTAAAAAATAATTTAATGTCTTTCTATTAGCCTTGTTTATTTCCAATCTTTACCTCTAATCTTTGAACTATTTTTCCCTCAAAGGCATTAATTCATCTCTTTATATATGCCACTTTTTGTCAATGCCCATCGTAAACTGTGGTGTTCTATCTTAAACACAGTGATTCAGAAGTGAACTTAATGACACAGAAAGGTCTTTTGCTTATGGTAGAAAATTATAATGGTGCAAGATTTTATTTTCATGTACTTGACTTATACTTACTTACTGTGGCAAATTTATGTCTTTGGATATTTCTCACATACACTTCTCTAAAACAGTTCTTTTTCATTCTAAAAATGATGATTTGATTCTTAAAAATCACCCTTGTACAAATATCAGAAAACATACAATCACCCCACATGCAACCATGCAATTGACATCATATCTTTGGTAGTTTTCTCCTTGTTGATTTTGGTCCATTATCAATCAGTCCAGATAATTTAAATATCCATATTTTCTTATTTCAAAGCAATGATACCATTCATTGCCTCTTAATAACAGATTTATGAAAGAAAAATAAATTTATAATAAAATTACTTATGCATATCTACAATAAGACATACCTCAATTTGGAAATGCTAACATGAGAAATCTAATTCTTCTTAGAAATGCTACATATATTGATAAATACGAAATACATATACAAACATGCACACACATTTACATATGGAGTTTTTGTAATTATATAGTTTAATGTGTGCATATGCACACATTAAATATACACACAGGCACATATGTATATGCACACATACATATGTAACTATATATGTATGTATATATACACATGAATATAGTTATATATACACATATATGCACACATATACATATATAGTTTATGCATTTATATTATTTGACTCTCTTTCAAAACAGTCATAACATTCTCAAGGATTACCTGATGTAGTAGATATGACCATACTTAAAAATAGAATTTTTTCATATATAATTACAATTCCCAGAATGAGATCATCCTGGATTTAGGATGGGCCCAGAATCCACTGACAGGGGTCGTTGTAAAAAAAAAAAAGAGGAAGAATTGAGGCAAAAAGGCAGACAGAAGAAAGAGTGTCCTATAAAGACTGTGGCAGAGATGTAAATGATATGTCTATGAGACAAAGAACACCTGAGGAACACCAAGGATTGCAGTCAATCAACATTGGCTAGGAGAAAGGTATATAATAGATCCTACCTTAGAGATTCCCAAAAGACCCAACCATACCAACACCACCGGCACCTTGATTTTAGCCTTCTGGCCTGCAGAGCTATGATTGAAAATATCCTAGGGTGAGATTTTGTAACAAATACCGAAAATGTGGAAATGGGTTTGGGCCATTAGTGGAGGCTGAAAGAATTTTGAGGCACATAACTGAAAATTTATGGGTTGTCTTAAAGGGACTAGTAGTGGAAATACGGATTTTTAAAGTGCCGTTAGTGATTTTCCATAATGAAATGAGGAACATTTTATTGGAAAATCAAATGAAGGCAATCTTTGTCATCAAATTACAGAAACATTCGCTAAATTTTATTTCAAATTTAGGTAGAAAACAGATCTTGTAATTAAGAAACTGACATGTAACAGAGAAGATCTCCAAGCAAAGTGTAGAAACTGATTTCTTCTTGCTACTTGTAATAAAATCTGATCTGAGGAAGAGGAGATAAGTTGAAAATGAAACTGTTATGACAGAGGAAACTAGCACTTGGTAATTTTGGACGTTTTTGTCCTATCTAGATTGCAAGTAACTCTAAAATTAAGCAATTCAAGGTATCTCTCTGAACCTATTCAGATTTGGGAGATTGCTCAATTGCGAATTGTAAAAAAAATTAAAATTTTTTTTATAAAAGAGGAATTCACTATTGAAAAAGTTGCTCTGTAAAGGTCAAAGTTGTGATCACATGACCTTTTGCTAAGGAGACTCAAGGATTCCACCAACCATCATCAACAAAATCCAGGAATAAAGATGGGGCTATCTAGTGTGGATCTGTGCATAACCCTTTTGTCTAATGGCATAATATTCCCTTGACAGTCACAAGAATACCACAGGGTTTTAGGAGACATTATACCTGGATTAAAACTGATAGAGATAGGACAAAATAAATGAATGTTGCCAGATTTCTAGGATTCTACAAGCAGAAAATAGGCTGATAGAGCTATTTGACTGTGACAGTGTACTGCAGAGCCATGGACACAAAAACAAAGGCCAGAGGGGCACACCCACAAGCAGGGGTCAAGGGAACCTGTGCATGCTCAGAGGATAAAGGATCAGCCGCAGAAAATTATCTGTCTTTGAAACCTACTGGAACTTGTGTTTCTGAGTTTGAGATTTGAATGTCATTAAACAAGAGAAAGACCATAAAATAATTGACAACTGAAAGGGAAAAAAGATAGCTGTATAAATGGAAGGAGATATAAATAAATTCACTGGACATTTTCCTCTTCTATCAGCTGAACTGTAGTCTCCCAGTCTTGAAATACTCTGGCTGTTATGATCCTCTCCCTCAATAAAGAATTTCAAAATCCCATTCACTGGCTGGACACAGTGGCTCATTCCTGCCATTCTAGCACTTTGGGAGGCCAAGGCTGTTGGATTTCTTAAGCCCAGGAATTCAAGGTTACAATGACCTATGACCCGGCCACTGCACTCTATCCTGGGGAAAAAATCAAGGTTCTGCCTCTAAAAATAAAAACATTAAAATTTTTTTTCATATACTTGGTATACTCTTTCAAAACTTGAGTATAGATATGGATGGATCAGGTTATAATTATCTTTGCCCATTATTGATGTTTAATCAGAATCCGGGGCAGGAAAACCTCTCAGATTCCTTTCTACTTGAAGAGTGATGTGAATGGTAGCAGCTACATATGGTTTCCACGAGCAGTTCTGAAAACATTGTTTCATGGTCAGTATCAATGATGTCCTGTGTCTGCTAGCAAAGTCTTGATGCTCACTATCAGAAGTAAAGTTGTCTTCATGGTACCCTTTCTGTGGTATGATTTTGGTTACCATTCCTAACATATTGGGCTCAGTCGTTTGTTTCCTTGACTCTTTACAAAAATTCTCTGAGCTACTCAACATATGTTAATACTATTTTTTTTCAGACTATTTTCTATTCCATGGAATTAAAGAGTCAGGCTATGCTGTATTGTACAGACTACTGTCGGGTGGAAAACATTATGCTATTGTCATGCTTTGAACATGCCAACTTTGAGGTCTAAAATAGTCATTTTTGGATTATGAAAGATCACTTTGGCCTGAAGGCTGGGAATAATGTTGGGAATCCAACTGGGAGACTAATATAATTGTCTAGGCAAGAAAAAGACAGTTTGTCAAGCACAGTGATGATTGATATGCAGAGCAATCTACATATTCAAAAATATCAAGGGAAAAAAATGACAGGTCTTAAAAGTGTATAGTAAAAGGGGTAATAAGCAAGATATAGGTATCACTGATAAGTCTACATTTTCTACATTGCAGAGCGGAATAGATTTTTTGACATTGATACAAATAGGACACACTAGAAAATGGTTCATTTTTGGAGATAAGAAGAGGGAAGCTTGTAGATTTAATTTGGGCAAGTTGAGTTTGGCTTTGTGAGAGCTCTCTGGAATTGCTCTGGTGAGTCAGTGGGTGAGTGGTGAATGAATGTCATAAGGCCTTCACATTCACTTACCACTCACCCACTGACTTCTCTAGACTATAAAAGATTGTACACTTAGGCTACTCTAAGTGTATAAAAATGTTTCTTGCTCTAGTAATAAATTGACTGTAGCTTACTATAATATCTTTATATACATGTTTATTTTTTAAAAATTTTGATTTGTTTATAATAACACAGCTTAAAACACAAACACAGTCATGTACAAAAAATATTTTCTTTATATCCTTATTTTGTGTTTTTATTTTTTTTTTATTTTTCAAACGTTTTTGTTAAAGACTAAAACATAAACACACAAGTTAGCCTAGGACTACACAGGGTCAGGATCATCAACATCACTGTCTTCTGCCTCCACATCTTGTCCCACTCACTGGTAGGTAGGGCTTCAGGGACAATAACACACATGGAGCTGTCATTGCCTGTGATAACAACGCTTCCTTCTGGATACTTCCTGAAAGACCTGCCTCAGTCTATTTACAGATGACTATTTTTTTATAAAAAGAAGGAATATACTCTAAAATAATTATAAAAAGTACAGCATGGTATTTACAGGGTGGCCATAAATTTCCTAGACAACTATTTTAAATTGCACAGGAACTTTATGGCCACCAGTATATAAACCAGTAACAGAATCACTTATTATCATTATCAAGTATTATGTACTATGCATAATTGTATGTACTAGACTTTTACATGACTGGCAACATGGTAGATTTGTTTATTCCCCTATAACTACAAACATCTGGTAATGCATTGTGTAGTAACAGTTAGGAGGTCACTAGGTCACAACATCTTTTTTTTTTTTTAAGTCAGAATTGCACTATATCACCCTTGGTAGAGTGCTGTGGCATCACAGCTCACAGCAACCTCAAACTCTTGGTCTTAAGCGATTCTCTTGCCTCAGCCTCCCAAGTAGCTGCGACTACAGGCACCCACCACAATGCCCGGCTATTTTTTTGTTGCAGTTGTCATGTTGATTTTACCTGGCCTGGGTTCAAACCTGCCAGCCTTGGTATATGTGGCTGGCACCACAACCACTGAGCTATGGGTGGGCACTGCCCAGTCTTAACATTTTTTCAGCTGCATTGTAATCTTATGGGCTAACTTCCTATATATGAAGATTCATCATCGACATAAACATTGCTCTGTACCACATGATTATATTTATAGACATTACTGATAAATTAGGATATGTAATATTTTAGCTTAAAGTTCAAATGCTCAGATGCTGAAACACAAATGGAAGGCTTCCCTGAGAGTCTGCCAGTGCAGTATAAGCTATTGTTATGACTTGGTTCGCCAGTAACCAAGGCCAGAAGACCTTTGTGTTCCATGCAGGTAAGAGGAATATTATGCCAGGTTTATTAGACGAAAACAGGCCTCCTAAATCTTTTAAACTATTCAGTAGATGACATTGAGCTTGAAATCAGATTATATTTTTATTTATTAAAGCTTTCCGTGTGTTCTGAATATTTCCATTGGTTATCTAGAAATGTCTTTCACTAGTTTTTCAGAAGAGACAGAGCATAAGAAAAATCTGAAAATTTCTCCACAACTATCAAGGACTTTTTGAAGAACTCATTAAAACAAAAAGAAAACCCCCCAAAACAAAAAGAATAGATTCACTTGCAATATCCACGATCTCTTCTATAAATTATGACTTTGATAACTGGATATTAATTATTAATAATTAGATAATTGAAATCTAGTGATACATGGCATAAGGAGCACTTAGGAATTTAGCTCAGATATACTATTAATAACAGCATTCAGATTTACAAAAAGGATTCCATTTTATATCAATAGTGACTTTCTAAGTTGAAGATAAAATAACTGAAAATCAGTTTAATTGGAAGCAAATGTAATTTGAATTATGTGAAAAGAACTAGAGATGAATACCAAATATTTAAGTAGAAGCAACATAAAGGCCAAGAATCATTTTAATTTGAGAATTAATCAATTCTATTTTTCTTACTAAAAATTCCATAATTATGCCCAAATAATAAAGTATAAAAATATTACTTTAAGAATCCATTTTATACTATCACAAACCTATTTTAATGCAAAAACTCCCATTAAAATTTTCTTATCAAAGCTACTGTGTGTTTTTTGTGCAAATAAAACAAAATAATAACTTTGTACTTCTACTTACTAAAAATCTGCTAGCATGTTATGATCCTTGCATTATCAACTTGTGTTGCAATACACGCAAAGTGGCATTCTGAGGCAAGGGCTAAAACATTAACACTTGACTTCAGAGCACTATTAATTGTATTAATTTAATAATTTTTCTCCACTTACATTTTTATGTTATTAAAATTCTCTCCTAGACAAAACATCTGCCCTTCCTTTTGTTTTACTACTCCCACTTAATTAGATACCACTTTTATGCTATGGAAAATTATCTGAACCTTAGAAGATGATGATAAATAAGGCCAAACTCCAACATGAAATGATGCAGAATACACACATAGGCATTCAAAAAATTATAGCATAATTACCATGTGTCATATTATGAATTATTGAATGAAAAGAGTAACTAAAGAAATAACATCAGAATAAGGATCAGGTAGAAAAGGGAACCTTTGCTATAACCTTTTAGGTTTTGCATAGGAGCTTCAAGTTGAAGAATTTAAAAGGAATAAGTTTTGTTAGTTTTCTTTTTTCAGAAAAAAAGTAGAAACAGTCAGTTTATAAAATTATTACACTTAGCTACAGATTTAGTCTTGGAAAAAAAAGTACAAAGGAGAATATAGACACTGCTCTGGTAATTTGATTTTATTTGTGAAACATGGTAATATTTTCTTCTTATCATATGTTTTCTCTTAGGTTAAGGTATATGTCAATTAAGTGGAAATATTAGTTTTGTTCAAGAAGCAAAAAGGCTAATAATATTATAATAAAGTCCATTAGGTTCCTTCATACTCATTGTTTTGGACAGATTTTGGACAGTTGCCTGAATATAATGGAAGCATTAAGAAGTGGTATGTATGTCTGATATTTTAGGCCTAAAAATAGTTGATAAATGAAATGAATGGACTACCTACTTTACTTGTTTTTATTACCCATAGAATAAAATATATGTATAATTAACTCCAGTTTAATTATGTTAAAGGTGACCTACAAAAATATCATAAATTTCAATTGCCTAAGCTATGTGCTTCAGAAGTTAAATATCCCTTCTAGCTAGGCCAAGATAAGTCAGCAAATAAGCTGACAAATAGTGATGGTTCACAGCACTTCTTAAAGTCTTTAAAGTCAAACTCTGCCATGCTTTACTTTTGTCAATAACACCAGGGCTTATGTGCTCCAGTCTTACAAGAGCTAATGGATGAGAGACCTTCAAAATCTTGTCTACTCAACTGACTTTATTCAAGAAAGAATGGATTGATAGGCATACTTTTGGTCCTTTCCAGCGCTGAAATATAGTCATTTTTAGCCACTAGATTCTAGAAAAAGATGACAATCAAATAATGCCAATGTTATGTATATATATTTTAATTATATGTAACTTCAATTTATTTAAATTATTTTTTAATTTTTTTATTAAATCCATAGCTGTGTACTTTGATGCACCCATGAGGTACAATGTGCTGGTTTCATATACAATCTGAAATATTTTCATCAAACTGGTTAACAGAGCATTCATGGTATTTTCTTAGTTATTGTGCTAAGACCTTTATATTCTGCATTCAGTTAGTTTCACTTGTATCCTTCTAAGATGCACCATAGGTGTGGTCCCACCTATTACCCTCCTTCCACCCATCCTCCCCTTTTCACTCCCCTCCCTTGCCCCTTGCCCCCTATTCTTGTGCTATACTTGGGTTATAGCCTTCATATGAAAGCTATAAATTAGGTTCATAGTAGGGCTGAGTACATTGGATACTTTTTCTTCCATTCTTGAGATACTTTGCTAAGAAGAATATGTTCCAGCTCCACCCATGTAAACATGAAAGAGGTAAAGTCTCCATCTTCCTTTAAGGCTGCATAATATTCCATGGTGTACATATACCACAATTTGTTAATCCATTCGTGAATCGATGGGCACTTAGGTTTCTTCCATGACTTAGCAATTATGAATTGGGCTGCAGTGAACATTCTGGTACAGATGTCTTTGTTATTATGTGATTTTTGGTCTTCTGGGTATATACCTAGTAGTGGAATTATAGGATCAAATGGCAGGTCTACTTTCAGATCTCTAAGTATTCTCCAAACATCTTTCCAAAAGGAAAGTATTAGTTTGCATTCCCACCAGCAATGTAGAAGTGTTCCCTTTCCTCCACATCCACACCAGCATCTCTGGTTTTGGGATTTTGTGATATGGGCTAAACTTACTGGAGTTATATGATATCTCAAAGAGGTTTTGATTTGCATTTCTCTGATGATTAAGGATGCTGAGCATTTTTTCATGTGTCTGTAGACTGTGTGCCTGTCTTCTTGGGAAAAGTTTCTCTTCAAGTCCTTTGTCCACTCTGAGATAGGATCACTTCTTCTTTTCTTACTAATACTTTTGAGTTCTCTATGGATTCTGGTTATTAAACCTTTGTTGGAGGCATAACCTGAAAATATATTCTCCCATTCTGAGGGCTGTCTGCTTGCTTTACTTACTGTACTCTTGGCTGTGCAGAAGCTTTTTAGTTTGATCAGGTCCCAGTAGTGTATTTTTGATGCTGCTTCAATTGCCCGAGGAGTCCTCCTCATAAAATATTCACCCAGGCTGATTCCTTCAAGAGTTTTCCCTGCACTTTCTTCCAGTGTGTTTATAATTTCATGTCTTAAGTTTACATCTTTAATCCAGTGAGAGTCTATCTTAGTTAATGGTGAGAGGTGTGGGTCCAGTTTCAGTCTTCTACCGGTCGCCCCCCAGTTCATCCAGCACCATTTGTTAAAAAGGGAGTCTTTTACCCACTGAATGTTTTTAATTGGCTTGTCAAAGATCAAATAACGGTAAGTAGCTGGGTTCATCTCTTGGTTCTCTATTCTGTTCCATACATCTACCTCTCTGTTTTTGTGCCAGTACTATGCTGTTTTGATTTACTGGTTATTAAAGTTCTAATCTTTGCTCATCATTTTCTGTCTGCTTCTCCTATGTATTATTCAGGATTCTCCAGAGAAATAGAACAGATTTAAACAGATTTGATTT
>CAUYRH010072609.1:0-16488 GCA_963574655.1 Perodicticus potto
AGAGAGGAACGGAGAGAGCTTCTCTCTCCCTACTTGAAATCTCTCCCACTACCAGGAGCTTTGGTGTTTTCTGTATTCTTTTCTGTAAATCAATTCTGTCTTATCACGGACGGGTGGGGGGGGGAATAATGTAATGAAGAACAATAAAATACATGTATTTAAAAAAAAAAAAAAAGAGTATAAGAAACCAGTTTACACTGACTGCATTGTTAGGTAAAGCCCCTCTTATAATTATGTTTTGCCCTCAAAATGTGTGTCACACACCAAGACCCCACCCCTCCCTCCTTCCCTCTCTCTACTCTTCCTTTCCCCTACCTGTCCCTCCTTCTTTCTCTCTCTGCTCTCCCCTTCTCTTCCCCTACCCCCTGTGTCATTAATTGTCATTAATTGTCCTCATATCAAAGGATATCATAGGATTCATGCTTCCCCATTCTTGTAATGCTTTACTGAGAATAATGTGTTCCACTTCTACTATGGAGCTGGAGGAAATCAAGTTGCTCATGTCTGTTATAGTTTCTCTTATAAATTGAGGTGCATTCTGGTTGGGTGCATAAATATTAATAATTGAAATCTCATCATATTGAGTATTACCTTTAACAAATATGAAGTGTCCAACCTTATCCTTCCTTACTTTGGTTGGTTTTAAGCCTATTATATCTGTGAATAAGATTGCAATACCTGCTTTTTTCTGCTTTCCATTTGCCTGGAATATAGATGACTATCCCTTCACCTTGAGTCTATATTTATCTTTTAAGGCAAGATGAGATCTTGTATGCAGCAGATATCTGGCCTGATATCTGTATCCAGTCAGCCAACCTGTGCCTCTTTAGAGGCCAGGTTAAACCATTCACATTAATTGAGAATATTGATAAGCCTTTCGAAAGTCCGGTGGACATTTTTAATCCTTTCTTGACTGTGGAAGTTGGAATTTGATCAAAAGTTTCTGAGTGGGTTTACTTTTGTGGTGGAGGATTATACTGGTCATTATGGAAAATAGGTCTGAGAATATCCTGGAGAGCTGGTTTAGTTATGGCAAATTTCTTCAACATGTGGATGTCATTAAAGTTGTTAATTTCTCCATCATAAATAAAACTCAGTTTAGCTGGATACAGGATCCTGAGCTGAAAGTTATTTTGTTTTAGGAGATTAAAAGTCGATGACCATCCTCTTCTAGCTTGAAAGGTTTCAGCAGGGAGATCTGCAGTTATTCTAATACTCTTCCTTTTGTAGGTTATGGTTCTGGCTGTTTTCCGAATTTTCTCCTTCATATTAACTTTAGTGAAATTGATTATAATGTGTCTGGGGGATGTCTTATTTGAGTTGAGTTGTGCTGGGATTCTGAAACTGTCTGGCATCTGAATTTTGGAATCTCTTGTCATGTCTGGAAAGTTCCCTTTCATAATCTCATGAAGAAGAGACTCTGTCCCTTGTGAAGCCACTTCGTCTCTTTCAGGGATCCCTGTAAGGCGAATATTGGTTTTCTTCGAATTATCCCAGAGCTCTCTGAGAGAATGATCCCTTTTTACCCTCCATTTCTCCTCCTCTTTGAAAGATTGGGAGCATTCAAAAGCTTTGTCTTTAATGCCAGAAATCCTTTCTTCTACTTGCTCCATTCTGTTGCTGAGGGATTCTACTGTATTTCTCAGATCTTTGAGGGCTGCAAATTCTTGTCTCAATGTGTCAAAATCTTTGGTGATTTTGTCTTTGAATTCCTGGAATAAATTGTTCTTCTTTTGCCAATTCCATAAGATGGCTTGTGAGTTTGTTGATGCACTCTCTATCTGGTTTTCAAATGTAGGCATCTAAAGTGATAAATTTTCCTCTCAGACCTGCCTTTGCAGTATCCCACTGGTTTTGGCATCTTGTGTCTTCATTGTTGTGCTCGAGGAAGTTAAAGATGTCCTCTTTTTCTTTCTGTCCCCAACTGTCAGTCAACAGAATATTGTTTAATTTCCATGCCTTTGTGTGCGGTTGAATGTTTTTGTTGGAGTTGAGTTCCACCTTTAGTGCCTTGTAGTCTGAGAAGATAAAAGGCAAAATTTCAATTCTTGTGATTCTTTTGAAGTTTGTTTTGTGTCCTAGGATATGATGAATTTTGGAGAATGTTCCTTGGGACGATGAGAAGAATGTATATTCTTTACCTTTGGGATAGAATGTTCTATATGCGTCTATCAAGCACAGTTGTTCTAGGGTCTCATTTAAGTCCCTTATATCTTTGTTTAATTTCTGTTTAGAGGATCTGTCCAGTTCTGTTAGAGGAGTGTTAAAGTCTCCTGTTGTTATGGTATTATAGGATATCTTATTGCTCAGACTGAGTAAGGTCTGTTTCAAGAATCTGGGAGCATTTAAGTTGGATGCATAAATATTTAGAATTGAAACGTTTTCTTGCTGTATTTTTCCCTTGACCCAAATAAAGTGACCATCTTTGTCTTTTTTGACTTTAGTTGCTTTAAATCCACATGTATCTGAAAATAAGATTACAACCCCTCTTTTTTTCTGAATGCTGTTTGCCTGAAAAATTGTCTTCCAACCTTTAGCTTGGAGTTTTAATTTGTTTTTGAAGCTAAGTGTGTTTCTTGCAGACAGCAAATGTGTGGCTTGAGTTTTTTAATCCAATCAGCCAATCTATGCCTCTTCAGTGGGGAATTAAAGCCATTAACCCTTTTTGAGATAATTTATAATTGTGGTAGTGTTCTATTCATCTTGTTTTGTGAGAGTCCATTGTTTAGTTTTATCTTTTCCATCAGTGTGGAAGTTAGGTTCTGTCCTTTAATTTCTGAGTTCTTATGTTGCTATTGATCCATCGTGATGGTCAATGTATAGAACACATCGAAGTATTTCCTATAGAGCTGGTCTTGTTGTGACGAATTTCCTCAATGTTTGGCTATCAGCAAATTTGATTTCTCTGTCAATTTTAAAGCTTATCTTAACAGAATATAGAATTCTAGGCTGGAAATTGTTCTGTATAAAAAGATAAATGGTGGATGACAATTGTCTTCTTGCTTGAAAAATTTCATTAGAGAAGTCTGTAGTCACCCTGATGGATTTGTCCTTATAGGTCAATTGGCACTTACTCCTGGCAGCTTGAAGAATCTTTTCTTTTGTCTTGACTTTGGACAGGTTCATAACAATGTACCTTGGAGAAGCTCTGTTAGAGTTGAGGCAACCTGGGGTCCGATATCCCTCTGAAAGGAGTGCGTCATAATCTTTGGTGATATTTGGGAAATTTTCATCTATAATATTCTCTAGTTTGGCTTCCATTCCCCTGGAGCATTCTTCTTCCCTTAGGGGCTACCTAAAACTCACATGTTTGAACACTTCATAAAGTCTCATAATTCTGTCAGTGAACCTTCTGCTTTCTCTCTCTCTCTTTTATGCCTCTTTAACTATCTAAATTATCTCAAGAGCTTTGTACTTTACCTCTGAGATTTCTTCTGCATGGTCTAATCTGTTGTTGATCCCTTCTATGGCATCTTTAAGTTCCCTAATTGACTGCTTCAGTTCCTTCAGCTCTGCTACATCCTTTCTATATTCTTCATATCATTCATCTCTTATTTGATTCTGTTTTTGGATTTCCTTTTGATTACTTTCCACTTTATCAGCAGTTTCCTTCATTGTTTCCATCATTTCCTTCATTGTTTTCATCATCTGCATTCTAAATTCCCTTTCTGTTGTTTCTAACATTTCTTTATAGGTGGAATCTTCTGCAGTAAGTACCTTGGTGGGGTAGGTGCTCTGGACTGTTTTTCATGTTGCCAGGATTTTTCTGGTGATTCTTCCCTATGAGTGTTTTCTTTTATCTATTCCTTTGCTCTAATTTTCCTTTCATTTCTTCTTGCTCTTTAAGCTACTCTGCCTCTAGCCGACAGTTTCGATGAGTCCTTTTGGTACAGGACCAGTAGAATTAGAAGATTGAAGAGCAAGAAGGGAAAAAAGATTTAAAAAGAAAAACAAATTAAAAGAAACAAGAGAAAGGAGAGGGGATGAGTAAAAGGGAACATTGACATAAAAGAAAACAGGCAAAGGAAGAAGGAGACAGGAGCAATATAAGTATGTAGTAGGGTACTTTCACCCAACCCTAAAACCCCCCAACCTCTGGGGGTGCCGGGTTGCGTGGTTCCCTTGAGGTTAGCAGCTCTTTGTCAACCTGTTCAGTACCCCACCTCCACCAAGTAGAGAGGAAAGACAAAATGCTGTAAATCAAACCAAAAGAAGCAAACAGAAAACTTTACGGGATAAAATTGGAGGAAAAAACAGATAATAGGGGTAGAAACATTAGCAAAAATGAAGTTCTAATTGTTAAAGAAGGCAACAATGGAAAATTATATTTAAACTAGAAAAATGAAGAAAGAAAAATGAAAAAGAAAAGAAAAATTTAGAGGGAAAATGTTGAAATTAAAAACAAAAACAAAACAAAGCAGTATATATATATCTTGCTGAATATTTTCTGGGCAATTGGTAATCTTCTGGGGTATGAGATGTTAATCACAGTGCTCATATAGCTATATGAGATGGAGAAGGGAGGCCTCTGTTAATTTCTCAAACCCTGCAGGGTGGAGAGCCTAAATCTCTCCTCAGCCCACTTAAAAGGTACCTTAAACTGTTAACCTTGGCTAAGTGGAAGCTTTCCTAGGAAATCCCTTGTCACTGGGATCACTCCTGAAGTGGCTGCCTGCTTACCCAGTGTGCCAAACCAGTCTCACTCTGTGCCCCTGAGGGCCAAGGCTGTAAGGTGTCTCATTTCCCACCTTTAGGCTGCTCAGTCACCACATTACTCACCCAAGGTCTCCCACCCAATCTTCACTCTGCAGCCCTGAGGGCAGAACTTGCCAGGGCAGTTTTCCCACAATGGCTCCATGCAGCCCACAACCGAACACTATTAGCTCCATCCAGCTCAGCAGTGAGGTCCGGGGCCCTAGACAATGGTTAAAGTTCTCCACACTCACGCCCAAGTTATCTCAAGGTAGTTCAACTGACTTTCAAGTCCAAAAAAAACCCAAAACAGCTCGCAGGTAAAGCCTTTCCAGTTCACCATCTCACTGCTGCGGTATTTACAGCTACTGGCAGGAATTAAACCAAACAAACACGCAACCACTTGCCAGTTCTCCACTGCTTTTGTACTCCTCATGGGGTCCAGAAATCCCTCACTGACTCCCTGTGTCCACAAAGGGATGTTTCTGGGCAGAACTATCTGCCAGAGATGCCTGGAGTCTTCTCTCCCCAGTCTCACCATGCCCAGTTGCATGGAAGCTATTACTCAGTCGCCATGTTGCTCCTCCCCTCCAGAAGAAATATTTTTCTGATCTTAGTACTAAGAATGGTTGTGCTACCCCTAGCACTAACTTAAATTTTCTCATTGACTACTCATAAATTAAACATTGAAACTGTGTCAAATAGTAGAAATATACAAAATCTACTTGTATATATTCCAATAATTGCACTCCTGGTTTTATTTTATATCCCTATACTTGCCTGTCCTTTTCTTTCTCACTAATATTAATTTTTATGTAATTTCCTATTTTATGTATTATCTTTTAAATCCTTTTTAGAATAAGATAGAGTAGAAATAAACAAAAAATAAAGTAAATATATTTAAAAGTAGGTGGATTTAGTGAAATTTGCTTACTGAAAAGAACTGTGTTCAACTATTCATTGCCCAGGAAAATTTAAAAGATATAATTACTGATTTAAGCTCAGCTGGTGAGAGATCTTTAAAGAATAGCACCTCACATTTTTGGTACTGCTTTGTTATTACCCTAATATTTGTAGAAATTCAAGGTTAAAAGTTGACTTTTAATGACTGTAATTTAAGTTACCACGACACACACAATAGAACTTTAAATAATGAAGTAACCATGAGAAAAATTATCTGAAGAAAGTAATTTTCAACAATCTGGTTGGGGAAGATGCATGGCTTTGAAAATTCCCAGGGTTTGAGGGGGTTTCTTGTTTTGTTTTGTTTTTTAATTCTAGATAGTTTACTCCCTTGAAACTAATGCTGGAGGAGCCAGTATTTCACTGTTCTCATAACATGTCAAGGTTCTGTCATTTTATCATGTCCAAGCTTATACTTTACATTTGTCTTTGTAAAATTGAAAACAAAAGTTACATAAACCTGGAAGAACATAACATCCTTCAGAAATGAAATCAAATGGAAAGAATGAAGTAAAGATTTTTACAAAAATGCTCATGCTTTATGTTTAAAGTCCTACTTTTTCCACATAAACAAAAAACAATGCATCTGCCTCTTGAATTTTGTACTCCTCTTTTATTTGCCCATATGCAGAATAATCACTTATTAAAAAAGTGGATCTCTGTAATGTCCAGAATCAGAAGCTGAAGAGTTTTTCTGTATAGAGCTCTCCTCAGTATACATATTGCCAGGGTTTTGTTTTTTTTTCCCCACTTTCTTGCTGAAAAATAGAAAGAAACAGCTATTCATTAAGCACCTACCACATGGCAGGTGTTTTACCAAGTGCTTTGTATACATTATTTCTCTTAATCCCCATGGTAACCCTATGAGGAAAGCAGCTTTATCTCCATTTTATAGCTGAGGAAACCCAAGCTCAGAAAGGATAAGTAACTTGCCCTGGGTCACCAACCACTGGATGGATTATGACCTTGGGTCTGTCTGCCTGAAAAACATGTGGTCCTTCCACAAGACAGGACACCTCCCACCTAGCAAACATCCTGCAAGGTCATTTTCTCTTTTTAGTCTGATTATTTTAACCTTCCTCATAGATTTTCATTTTGAGTTATATCCAGCATAAACCTTCAGTAGGGTCCTTTTTATTGAGTTTTATGTTCTTTTTATTTTTGTCAAAGCATTTTTTATTTCCCTGAGGAAACAGTTTTCTTTCCTTACAGAAAATTTCTGATCATATTGTCACTATAAAATGCATTTCAAGGGTCATTGTAACCTAATTTAAAAATTAAGTTATTAATGAAAACTAATATTAGCATCATATTAAGTAAAAAATTATGTAGCAATAATTGAACAAGTGGAAAGATTTTTTTCACTTTTATTTTCCTTTTCTGGGGGTCTATCGCTGCACAATAAATTACATTCATGCCTACTGTAATGACATTTCCGTCCATGACAAACTGCATATCCAATATACAATGGGGATTCTACAACATTATACATGTAATACTGTATAACCCCAACTAGGGCACAAGAATATGCGGTAAGGGGTAAGGAAGGGGAGAGAAGGGGTGAGAATGGGGTGGAGGGAGGGTAATTGGTGGGGCCACACCTACGGTGCATCTTAGAAGGGTACAGGCGAACCTTATTAAATGCAGAATACAAATGTCTTCATACAATAATTAAGAAAATGCCATGAAGGCTATGTTAATCAGTTTGATAAAAATAGCTCAGATTGTATATGAAACCAGCACATTGTACCCCTTGATTGCACTAATGTACACAGCTATGATTTAATAATAAAAACAATAAAAAAATACTGCATTTTTACTAAACCTTTTCTGTGTTTAAATATGTTTAGGTACATAATACTCACCATTGTGTTACAATTGCCTACAGTATTCAGTCCAGGTGTGTATGTTCAGTATGCTGTAAGGTTTGTAGCCTAGGAGTAATAGGCTATTCCATAGAGTATAAGTGTGTGGTAGGCTGTACCATCTATGTTTGTATAAGAACACTAAGATGTTCACCCACTGACAAAATCACCTAATGATGCATTTCTCAGAACCCATCATTAAGTGATGTGTGATTACACTCCAAAATTTAGCAGAGTAAAACAATGATCATCTTTTCATATCTCATAATTTTTGTGAGATATAATAAGCCACGAATTTGAGGAGGATTTAATTGGTCCATTTTTTGCTCCACATGGCTTTGACTGAAGTCATTGGCTAGTGTTCATCTGGCTGCTGACCTAGAGGGTCCAAGGCAGCTTCACTCAAGTCTATGTCTTGGGATGGCTGGAAACCTGGGCTCAGCTGAAATTGTCAACTGAAGCACTAGTCCTCCACACATCATGATCTCAGTGTCATCAGATGTCTTACACGATATATCATGGCTTCCAGAGAGAGGAGATGTAGACCAATCCTGGAAGCTGGAACAGCATTTCTCCTGATATGTTTTATTGTTCAAATGGCTAAGGAAGATATACCTCACTTATGCATGGGAAGAACATCAAATATTTGTAGCTAACCTTATCCCCACCACTTTTGCTGTATAGAACATCTATTCCAAGAGCCTGATAATATGGTACAGACTTTAAATTCCTTGATAGGTAATATTGCAAAAGATTTATTGGAAGATTAGCCTAATGAGGAAAGGTATTAGAATTATCCATCAAACAAGATAAAGAAAATGGTCCCTGCCCTTTGTATTGCTCTGCATGTGTGCGGGTTCGGAGCGGTGGCCCAGCCTCCTGCTGCCTCCCGGGCCCTGTACCTGTGGCTATGGCTGTGGCACGTTGCACACCAAGGGGGACAAAGCTTTTGTTGAATTTCTGAGTGATGAAATTAAGGAGGAAAAGAAAATCCAGAAGCATAAGTCTCTCCCCAAGATGTCTGGAGGTTGGGAGTTGAAAGTGAATGGGACAGAGGCAAAATTAGCAAAAGTTGCTGGGGAAAAGATCACTATCACTTTCAACATTGACAATAGCATCCCACCAACATATAATGGTGAAGAGGAGCCCTCACAAGGGCAGAAGGTTGAGGAACAGGAGCCTGAACTGACATCAACTCCTAATTTCCGTGGTTGAAGTTATGAAGAATGATGGCGAGAAGGCCCTTATGCTGGACTACCACTATCCAGAGGATGAGGTTGGACAAGAAGAAGAGGCTGAAAGTGACATTTTCTCTATCAGGGAAGTTAGCTTTCAGTCCACCCGTGATTCTGAATGGAAGGACACTAATTACACACTCGACACAAATTCCCTGGACTGGGCCTTGTATGATCATCTAATGGATTTCCTTGTGGACCAAGGGGTGAACAACACTTTTGCAGATGAGTTGGTAGAATTCAGCACAGCCCTGGAACACCAGGAGTACATTACTTTTCTCGAAGACCTCAAAAGTTGTGTCAAGAGCCAGTACAGCACACAGAGACACTGAAATCCTTACTGTTATGACAGGCTTTGGCCAGTGAATGAATTCTACTCTACAGCCAAACACATGTGCTTTGAAATGGTTATCATCCTACTATCATGGAAAAAAAAAGCAAATGTAAATTATTTCTTTGCATTCACTTAGTATTCATTTGGCTTTTTTCTGTACAAATCTAGATTTTTGTATAACATAATGATAGACAATAAAATTGGTTTATCTCCTCAAAAAAAAAAAGAAAGAAAATGTTTAAATCGAAACAAAAATCAGTATGTTCTTATGCAGCATATAAGGAAATTTGGAAAACCTCATGAGAATAAAAATATCCTCCAACTTCCAAAATCAGCACAATGCAAAGCAATAATAAATAAAGGTTTTGTGTCTTATTAAATATCATGACTTGTGGTAGTTATTTGGTTCTATTTTCTTTGTAACCTAGAAGATGATTTACAAATCAGTCGGGTGTGGTTCATATATAGAATTGGCAAAAATTCATTAAAAGCATAAAGGTGGCTTTAAAAATCTATTGTTGCTATAACAGGGGTTGCTGACTTTTAACAAAGGTCCTTTTTCCATTCTTCCACAGCAATAGACTTGGAGCTGCACAAGTGACAGTCCAGGTCAGGGGTTGGCAGGCTGCTTGCCTTGTTTTGTAATAAAACAGCTAGAACTGCCAGTAGCAGTGGCTCACACCTATAATCCTGGCAGTCTGGGAGGTGGCTCACACCTGTAATCCTGGTAATCTGGGAGGCTGAGGCAGGTGGGTTGCTTGAGCTCAGGAGTTTGAGAACAGCCTGAGCAAGAGTGAGACCCTGTTTCTACTAAAAAATAGAAAAACTAATTAGGAGTGGTGACACATGTCTGTGGTTCCAGCTACTCAGAGAGGCTGAGGCAAAAGGAACACCTGAGCCCAAAAGATTGAGGTTGGGCTTGATTGATGATGCCACAGCACTCTACCCAGGGCAACAGGGTAAGACTCTAAGAAAAAAAACAAAAACAAAAGCAAAACCCTACAACCGTTTCTTTACACAACGCCCCACAAAGTCTAAAATATTTACATTTTGCGTCTCAGCAGAAAAAAATTGTTGCCCACTGCTCTGAACTCAGTTTTCCAGCCTCCTTCATGGGTAAGCCTGGCTGTGGGAGTAATGCCTTGCCAATGAACACAAATTGTATGCCGCTCACAGTTGGTTTCATGGGACAACAGGAAGCCCTCCTCTGGCCAACTGCAACCCATGTTGCAACTTACTTTTGACCCATGTAATCAAGTACAATGCCCAAGGGATGGTAGAAAAATAAAATGACAAGAGCATTGGTCCCTGAATGACCATGAGGAGCAGAAAGATCCACCAATTCTAGTCATTCTCCTGAGTTTTCACATGAAAGATAAAGAAGCTATCAACTTTAAAAAACATTAAAATAGTGTTAGTTTCTTTATGAAAGGAATCAAGTATTATTTTCTTATTTTATCTAAAGTAGTTTCACAATTTGGACTATTAATAAAACGTATAAATTAACATTTTTTTAGGTTGATCAAAACCAGCAGTCATTACATCCAGAAAAAAGTTCCATCTAATTTATTATTTTCATGTCAAGTAAGAATAGTTGTGGGTCTTTTGTGTTTAGGAAATGACCTGAGGAGTGAAAAAAACACACACACAAAAAGCAAAGTTATAATTAAACTTTTCTCTGAATCCCAATACTTTACAGATCATATTTACACTTTGTCCCTTCCGGCTTCTTTGTGCATTTAGAGGCAAAACAGGACCTCAGGAGAATGTGCTTAGGCATTTAGAACTACTTAAGACTCTCATGTTCAATGTCTTCACGATCAACTTTTGCATTTTTTCTATGTGTTCACATAATATTAAGGAATCTGCTTCATCCATGGCTAACTAAAATGATTTTGACAAAGGAAATAAATGTCATTTTGACATTTGTGCAAATAACATTGATGATCATCAACCATAGTCCAGGAATTAAAGTCAAAAAATTATCTCCAAATGGTAGCTGAGAGACCATATATCCCATTCTTCCCCCATTTCTCTAAGTTTTTGTCTTCTTCCATCTCTCTAATTTAATACATCAATTGTATCTTTATTCCCCATTCCTGGTTGGGTGCATTGTTATTTTGGAGGAGTGAATAAACATCAGAGAAATACATATATAAGTAAATCCTCAGAAATCCATCATCAAATCTGAATGGTCAACCAATAATTAGAGATCCGAACGGAGCTCAGAAGCCTTGCTGGGTGAGGAGAGTCTGGACATCCTGATGGCCTGTAGACTTTCTTTTTTGTGCCTTTCTTGTTAGACTTGTACACCAGAATGCCAAATTTAGGCATCCTTCCTAATTAATGATCTTTTCAAGCCCTTTTCAGAAGCCATTGGATTTTGATTAGCCCACAAAGGAAGCCTTTCTGTCCTGGGCACATAGTTTTCTGTCTCCTTAGCAGTTAATTGAGTAGCAGAATAATGGTTTCCTCACAGGGAGCTTTACACACTGCACAGAGGTTGATGCCTCTTTAGACTCTGGGAAGTTCAGTGACATTCAATAATGCCTGGTAAATTTAAACCCAGAATTAGAGACCAAATTGATGTATTTGGACATATCTCAAGCTGAGGTTTCCTAAGCAGCTGGCTCAGGGAAAGGGTATGTATTCAGGCTCAAGGCCTCTGCTTTTCTTCTGGGTGAATTTTTTATTGAACTCCTATTCCTATATTTCATGCTTACATAGAAGGAACCAAAAATAGTCTCTTATTCTAGAAATTGGATAATTTCTGGTTTTACAGAGCAGAAAAACGTTTCTCTGCCAAGTATGCCTATAAGGATTTCTAACTTTTCAGGAAAAAAATTGATGTGTGTGTGTGTCCCCGTCCCTACCCTATTATAGCTAACACCTTGGTTTGTTATTTACTTACCTTTTAAGCAGAATGAAAGGAGACGCAATGGTCTCTTCCTTTAATTTTAATAGACAATGTTGGCTCTTCCACCTAAGGAGAATGTAGGAGACCACTTAGCCCTAAGACATATAGAAAAATTACCTATATGACAGATGTGCATTTCTATAGAAAACATGACTTAAAGTGACTAAAATGCAGCAGAAGTCATCTACTCAAATATTTCATTCAATATCTAAGAATGATAGGGAAAAAACAAAACTGTTCTCTTCATATCATATAATCACCCCAATATCTGTGTCCACTGAGTCATGGGATTAGAGAGGTTCAGTATTTCTCTGATGTGTACTTCAGACAACATGAGGAGTCCCTGACCACAGTCAAGCCCTTCTCTGTGTGTGAGGGGTGTGTGTGTGTATTGGTGGGGGGGTATTATGTCTCTGCTTCCTCCTTATTATAATAACAATAAAAGGTATTTAAAAAATGAATCCACAAATGTGAATAGTTCAGACATGCAAAAAATATTTGGAAGATGGGAAATAGGTGTACAAGTCTCCACTGTCTTGGCCCAGCTGGGAAAGTTAAGCAAAGTGCAGAAAGGGAGATAGAACAGAGAACGCAAGCCCAAGAAAGAGTCGGGAATTGCCGCTCCAAGGACTGAGGCAGGCATCACAGTGAGTGGTGAACTTAAAGAGTAGAAGATTTGCTTGAGTATTTGTATTAGTAAATAGCATTTTGACTCAGTCTCCTCCTTGCCAACAAAGCATCCAAGCAGCTATCTTTTCCCACTCAGGCAGGAGAAGAAACTTTATTTGATAGAGGCTCAAAACAGGAATTCTCTACCTTACTGAAAAAGAAGAGGATTACGCTCACATTCAATATTCCCAGGGAAATGGTAAAGGCTATTGAAAACATACAGAATTTGAACAAAATATAATAAAAAGCATAAAGAAGAGTACTAACATTTATCTCCTTAAGGAAATGTTGTTAAGTGTTTTTCCTTTTGTATATATATATTTTTTCAAAAACAGCATGATGGTGTTGTGAATAAAAGACTTTCAATCATGATGGTTAACAGCTTTGTTTATGAGTGGTGTTAAGTGTTGATGTTTTCAAGAGTGAGCTAGTCAATCCATTGTAAATATTTAAACTCATAATTAAAATAATATATATCTCAGGATCCCACTTTCTTAAATCGTTTTAAAGGGTATTTAAATAAAACATTTGTTAGAGTGCTAATCCCAGTAGGAGATGAAATTGCTGACCACAGAAAAAGTCACCTACATTTGCTATAATTGCCTGAAGTTAGCTTTGAACAGACTGGGAGTAATGACACAAAGGCTATTTATAGTCAGTAAGTTCATTTACTTTTCAGGGAAATAAGCAAAATACACAAAAAGCACCTTTACCTTAACTCTTTGTAAAATTTCTCTTAATGCCCTGAAAATTTGTCTTTAATCTTTAAGGCTCACGGAAACACATGTGAATATGTACATGATACATGTGTACACAACCACAAACTTCATCCACTAGCAGTCTTTGTGTAATTAGTAAATCCTAGAGATACCTATGTGTTTATTCTCTCCAGATTAAACCACTCACAAACAAAATATGAAAAATGTCTTCATATAGTGATTAAAAGGCCATGAAGGCTATGTTAAATAGTTCAATGAAAATATTTCAGATTGTATATGAAGTCAGCACATTGTGCCCCAAGATTACACCAATGTACACAATTATGATTTAATACAAAAAAAATTTTAAAAAAAGGCTTTACTTTGTAGTCATAATTCACTTTCACCCTTAACATGAAGCACCATGTTGGTCAAGCCCCTGCTCTGTTTGTGCTTTCTAGGGATCTCAATCCTCAAAGACTTGGTTGAATTAACCAGAACCTATGACTGTGCCCTGATGTGAGGAGAGATGTCTCAGCGGTCAAAATACAGGGTGAAATATTAGTGGAAAATGGCCTTTACCTTCTAAAAACGTTCAGGTCTTCAATTTCTCCTTGGAAATGGGCTTTGGCTTTTTATAGAATAGTGTCTTATTTGTCAGCAACTTTTAGGTAGCTTATTGATTTAACATTTCTTCAGAGATGTTAAGAAATATATGGTCCGCTGACAGTAACAGGAAGCTATTCCTTGCTCCTTTCTTTCCTGACAATCAATGGGGATTGTAGTGCCTTTGCTTGGTATCAAAAGCACTGTTGTGAATGAAATCATTTCATGATGGCCATAACTCCAAAGAAAGTGATATCTGCTTTGGTAGAATGCTGACATTCACTGTGTTGAAGGAATCAGGCTCCAGAAATGATTGGCAAAAGTAACTTTTTTTTTTTTGAGCACTGAGACAAAACAAAATCTGTGGAGCTGGTCCTTGAACAAGTCTCTAAAAGGCAGGACAGGGCTCTAAGAGAGGAAGGAATTAATCTTAGAGTTAACTCCTTTGGGCTGGTAGGGCTTACCAGCACTCTTCTTCCTTTCTTTCAATTCCCTTCACAGCTCCCCACTTCTAAGAGAAAACAATTTAGTAATCTGATTGGACTCTATCTTCTTTGAGGACGGATGACTGTACCTTAGAGGTCAATAGGAACTTCAAGATTTCTTTCTTTCTTTCTTTCATCTTATCCTGTGCCTCTAACAGTGTGGGTAGGGTCAAGGTGTTTATTCTTCATAGTCTACCATTTCCTCTTTTTTCTGTTGTTATAAATATAGTAGAACCTCTATAAGTTGACTGTGCAGGGACTGTAACATAACAGTCAACATATGGAGGTGATCAACATAAGAAACTTGGCCTACTGTACTGATACATACAAGTGGTGCATGTCCATTCGATGAAAATAAGGTCAACTTAAGAAGGTTGTCAGTTATGGAGGTTCTATCGTATTTATATTTGGAAGGGCAGTAGGAGGCTAGAGTGACCAACTCATCCCAGTTTTCATGGGATTTTTTAGGTTTTAGCACTGAAAGTGCTGCATCTCAGGAACCCCCTCAGTCCCAGGCAAACTGACAATTGATCACCTTAGACCTTATTTCAGTTTCCAAATTAAGCTACATATTACAACAACTTTTAATAGGGAACCTTGTATTGGTATCATGGAGGCTGCCTTAGCTACCAAGTAAAAGATGCTTTAAAAAATTATATCAAATTGGCTTTATTGGTTTTTATTATTATTATTTTTTATTAAGTTGTTTATACATAGATCATGTATAAATTTATGCCACTATGGGATTCAATGTGTTAATTATTTGTACAAATTGGAGTGCTTACATCCTACTAATCAACATAGCCCTCACCTCATTTACCCAATTACAGCGTTAAGACAATTATGTTCTATACCTAATAGATTCAACTTCTGCTTGCAATATGTTCCCTAGGTGTGGTCCCCCTACTAACCTTCCCTCTATCGAACACCCCCCCTCCCTTTCCCTCTCAAATTGGCTTCTTGTCCATATCTGTTCCCTTATTCTGCAGACCCCTTGTAGATAAGCTGTGGATGGAAGGATGGTTCCCCTGCTCTCTTGACCCTCAAAGCTGTGACTCACATCTGTGTGTCTTATAGACATAGATACTCAAGGACCAAAAGGACAGTGATGTATATGGTCAGAAGAGCAGGAACTGCAAAGAGAAGGGAAAATAAAGGCTTTAAAGAAAATGGGCCAATTTTTTCAAAGGGTCTCATTCTGAAGGATATTTATTCAGGCCAACGACGTTGAATTTTCACATTGTATTGGGCCCTGTCTCACGCCCTGGAGATACGGAAGTGAGCGAGACACAATCTTGCCCCCACTGAGCCCTTCATTCTATTTTCTTGGTAACTCTCAATAGTGTAAGCTCAGCTTCCTCCTTGGACCAGTGTAAAGGAAGGCTAGGGACAGATTCCATAGAAAATCCACCCAAAGCCGTTTTTCTTTATGGTGATCATATCAGGAAATCCCAGCTCAACAATTAGAATTTTAGTTAAGTGGAAATGTCACCTGTTTTCTTGATCTGGTATGAACAATGCTTGCTGTCTTGTACAAATGGGCAATGATCTCTTTATGAACCAGGCTTCAGTGTGGTTCTATATCCCTGGCAGGCTATTAAAGCCTCATCATATCAAATTTGAGGTGATCTGCTTGCCTACTGGCCAGAGTGGCCGATTTTCTCATATCCTTTAAGATTGTTCAATTGTTTTCACAAGTGAATTCTGGAAAATTGAGTTAATCCTGGTCTGTCCTAGGGTCAAACTAGGTAGCGAATGAACTGCTTTTTTTTTTTTTAAATTCTGAGTTCGGTTATTACTACTTCTTGTAGTTTACAAGAATCCAAAAATTTTAATTCTTTTGAAAAATTAGCAACTTTGGCAAATACTGGGTCCAATTCTTTGTTTTTTTTTTATAATTTTATTAAATCATAATTGTGTACATTGGTGCAATCATAGGGCAGAATGTGCTTCATATACAATCAGAAACATTTTGATCGTACTGTGAGAGATAGCCCTCATAGCATTTTCTTAATCACTATATA
>CAUYRH010072610.1:0-11131 GCA_963574655.1 Perodicticus potto
TTTTTTTTTCCTTGAGACAGAGCCTCAAGCTGTCACCCTGGATAGAGTGCCGTGGCATCATAGCTCACAGCAACCTCCAATTCCTGGGCTCAAGCAAGTCTCTTGCCTCCGCCTCCCAAGTAGCTGGGACTACAGGCGCCCGCCACAACGCCCGGCCATTTTTTCTTGGTTGCAGCGTCATTGTTGTTTGGAGGGCCCGGGCTGGATTTGAACCCGACAGCTCAGGTGTACGTGGCTGGTGCCTTAGCCCATTGAGCCACAGGCGCCGAGACAGAACATGGAATTCTTACACACTGCTGGTGGAAGTGTAAAATGCTGTGGCTTTCAAGTATACTTTGGCAGTTTCTCAAAAAGTTTAACACAGCTACCATTATGACTGAGCCCTCCAACTTCTAGAGAACTGAAAGCATGTCCACAAAAAAACTTGTACACGGGAACACAGGTCTGTACTGAGCCAGAGCCAGACCCTGTCTCTAAAAACTAGTTGGGCATTGTGGCGGGCACCTGCAGTCCCAGCTACAAAATGACTCGGGAGGCTGAGGCAAGAGAATCGCTTAAGCCCAAAAGTTTGAGGTTGCTGTGAGCTATGTCGCCATAGCACTCCACTGAGGGTGACAAAGTGAGACTCTGCCTAAAAAAAAAAAAAAGAAAAAAACGTGTATGCTTGTTCATAGCAGCGTTATTCGTAATAGCCAAAGTAGAAAAAAACCAAATGTCCCGTCAACTGATGAATATACAAACTACAGAGTATCAGTTAGCCATAAAGGAATAAACTACTAATACATGCAAGAACAGGGATAAACTTTGATAACATTATGCTAAAAGAAAGAAACCAGACAAAAGGTTCACATATTATATGGTTCCATTTATATGAAATACCCAGAATAGGCAAATCCATAAAGAAAAAAGAATTAGTAACTGCCAGGGAATGGGGGAGTAGGAAATGGGAATGACTAAATGAGTAAATAATTTCTTTTTGAGATAATGAAAATATTCGGAAGAAGAATGGTGATCAAATGCATACATTTGTGAATACACTAAAAACTACTGAAACGTACTTTTCTTTTTTATTTATTTATTTATTTATTTTTTTGGAGACAGAGCCTCAAGCTGTCACCCTGGGTAGAGTGCCGTAGCATCACAGCTCACAGCAACCTCTAATTCCTGGGCTCAAGTGAGTCTCCTACCTCCACCTCCCAAGTAGCTGGGACTACAGGCGCCCACCACAACGCCCAGCTATTTTTTGTTTGCAGCCGTCATTGTTGTTTGGCGGGCCGGGCTGGATTCGAACCCGCCAGCTCAGGTGTATGTGGCTGGCGCCTTAGCCTGTTGAGCCACAGGCGCCGAGCCCTTTTCTTTTTTGAAACAGAGTCTCAAGCTGTCACCCTGGGTACAGTGCCAAGGTGTCAAAGCTCACAGCAACCTCAAACTCTTGGGCTTAAGAGATTCTCTTGCCTCAGCCTCCCAAGTAGCTGCAACTACAGGCACCTGACACAATGCCCAGCTATTTTGTTGTTGTTGTTTTTGTTGTTGTTGTAGCTGTCGTTGTTTGGCAGGCCTGGGCTGGATTCAAACCCGCTACCTCCGGTATACGTGGCTGATGCCCTAGCACTAAGCTACAGGCGCCAAGCCTGAAATGTACAGTCTATATGCCTAAACTTTATGGCATATGTATTATACCTCTGCAAAAAAAATTTTTTTTTTTTTTGAGACAGAGTCTCAGGCTATCGCCCTCAGTAGAGTACAGCTCTACTGGTGTTACAGCTCACAGCAACCTCAAACTCTTGGGCTTAAGCAATTCTCTTGCCTCAGCCTTCAAGTAGCTGGGACTACAGGCACCCACCACAACGCCCAGCTATTTTTTGTTGTTGTTTTAGCTGGCCTAGGCCAGGTTCGAACCCACCAGCCTTGGTGCATATGGCCGGCGTCCTAACCACTGAGCTACGTAGGGGGACCGCCAAAAAAACCTGTTCTTTTTAATGTATGTTTAATTGCATGAATGATGAAGGTATAAGGTGTGGAGGCAGTGGGAAAGGAAAACAAGTGTTGAAGTAGGAGAAGAAGAAAAAAAAAATCTAAGGCCAGAGGCTTTGAGTGGAAGGACTAGTCAAGCCTAAGTATGCAAAGAAGTGAGCTTTAAAGAAAAAAAAATGTCAATACTAGGGTTGAAAAATAAAGCAGGATCTCAATGTGGAAGAGGAGGCAAACCTATACAGGGTGTCCATAGAGTTCATGTGCAATTTAAAACTGCAGTGATTCAATGGAGCTTGTAGAAAACACCAGAATGAGAGGGCAACAAGAAAATGGGACAGAAGATTTTTAATTGGCCCTAATCCACCAGCGTTTACAAAGAAAAAAGCACCTGAGAAGAAAATTCAATAGCTCCTGCTCAAGAAACCTTAGGTCCAGAGGGTAGAACAAATCATGATAAGGAGACACGAGTGTCTCCTAAGAGGGAGAATATATTAAGGAGAGAAAGGGTGGCTCAAGCGGCTAAGGTGCCAGTCACATACACCTGAGCTGGCAGGTTCAAATCCAGGAATCCAGCCCAGGCCCGCCAAACAACGACGGCTGCAACCAAAACACAGCCGGGCATTGTGGCAGGTGCCTGTCATCCCAGCTACTTGGGAGGCGGAGGCAGGAGAATCACTTGAGCCCAGGAGTTGGAGATTGCTGTGAGCTGTGATGCCATTGCACTCTACCCAGGGTGACAACTTGAGGTTTTGCCTCAAAAAAAAAAAAAAAAATAGGAGAGAAAGGGGGCATTTACTGGGAGAAAAGGACTACTGTGATTGTTATAGAGTAAGGCAGCCCTAAGAGCCTAAGAGACTGCCTCAGGAATTCAAGGTGATGAGGAGCCACTAGAAAATGGCTTAGTTGGGATTTTCCCCAAGAACACAAGAAAAGAAAAAGGAAGAACAGGACGGTTTTAATTTTTTTTTTTTTTTTTAGAGACAGAGTCTCACAAGCTCTTGGGCTTAGGTAGGTCTCTTGCCTCAGCCTCCTGAGTAGCTGGGACTACAAGCGTCCGCCACAACGTCAAGCTAAACAGTTTTAATTTTTTTTTTGCAGTTTGGCTGGGGCTGGGTTCGAACCTGTCACCCTCGGTAAATGGGGCCGGCGCCCTACTCCCTGAGCCACAGGCACCGCCCAACAGTTTTAATTTTTAACAGGAATTTCTTTTTCTTTATAATTTTTAAAATACGCATTTATGCATTTTCTTAGAGAAGGGGGTCTTGCTGTATTGCCCAGGTTGGACTAAAACTCCTGGGCTCAAGTAATCCTCCCATCTCAGCCTCTCAAGTAGCTAGGAATAAAGGCTGGCACTACTATGCCTGTTAAACAGGTGTTCCTTGACAAATCTTAACAATGCTGTCAGTTTCTTTGCATGCTTCTTTCCTAAGCCTTTCCAACCAGGGCCTTTATTTTCTCTTAGGTACCCTCAGTGCTTTAAAAAAAAAAAGTTTAGGGTGGCGGCTGTGGCTGAGTGGGTAGGGTGCTAGCCCCATATACCGAGGGTGGCAGGTTCAAACCGAGCCCCGGCCAAACTGCAATAAAAAATAGCTGGGCATTGTGGCGGGCATCTGTAGTCCCAGCTGCTCGGGAGGCTGAGGCAAGACAATCACCTAAGCCCAGGAGTTGGAGGTTGCTGTGAGCTGTTGAAGCCACAGTCTACCAAGGGCGATAAAGTGAGACTATGTCTCTAAAAAAAATAAAAATAAAAATAAAAAGTTTAAGGCAGGGCATAGTGGCTCACACCTGTAATGTTAGCACCCTGGGAGGCCAAAACAAAAGGATCTCTTGAGCTCAGAAGTTCAAGATCAACCCAAGTACAAGACCCGGTCCTACTAAAAACAAAAATTAGCCGGGTGTTGTGGCAGGGCCTATGGTCCCAGCTACTCAGGAGATTGAGGCAGGAGGATCACTCAAGCCCAGGAGTCACGCTGCTGTGAGCTAAGCTGCCGCCAGGGCACTCTAGTCCTGGTGACAGAGTGAGACTCCGTCTCAAAAAAAACAAAAAAATTTAATAATGAGTTTTCTTTTTGGAAGCAAAGTATTTTTCCTCTTTAACATTTGTCTTCCTTAGGCTATATGTGCAACAGATAAACTTGAAATTTAATATCTTAATCTCTTAAACCCTTCCTATCCAAACATACCACATTTTTTTTAAAAAGGCATACATAAGAAAAAAAGGGAAGTAATCTGTACCAAATGCACATTCCTTCCAGAGTTTGAAACAAAGATGATGTCCACTTTTGGATGACAAAATGGACGCCAGAGACAGAGTCCCCTCCTTCAGGAAGTAGGACTTGAATCAGATGCTAAGATTCAACGAAATGGACTTTGAAAGCTGATGTATACCACTGGGAGGTGTCTCATGGCCAGTGGCCCAAGAGAAAGTGGAAGGAGGAGTGAAAGCTCCCGAAGGGCAAGGACTAAGCAGTCCACTTCCTCCGCAACACTGAAACGCCTAGAGCTATACCAGCACCCGGCAGATTCAATCACTTTCCACGAAGCCACACACCCTGCTATGCACCTGGGGTGTCACTGTCCAGTGGAGGAAGCAGAAAAGATGCAGTGAATAAATCCTCTGTGTACAGAGTGCTAGACAAGTCTGCAGGAGACTGGAGGACCAGGGAAGCCTTCTAGGTAAACTAATGTCTGAGTTGAGTTTTGAAGGTGATGATCCAATGAAATGAGAGAAGAATATTCCAGCATAGGGAGACAGGAGAGTAGAGAGATTGATTTCAAGAGCTGTTCAGTACAGCCCTATGAGGCACCTCCCAGAGGTGGAGGAAGGAGTGCAGAGCTCAGTGTTGAAATGTTCATTACCAAGGCAGTGGGGGAAATGCCAGAGTGACTATAAACGGATTAAAAGTTTAGAAAGACAGAGGAAAAAGTTACCTTTAGATGAAAGAGAGAGAAAGGAAGAGAGACACAGAAAAAATGACGGATGGATGGACAGAATGAAGGAAGGGAGGGAGGGAGGGAGGGAGGGAGGGAAGGAAGCAGAGATTAATACAATGAAGATCTGAGAAAAGATCAGGAAAAAGTTCTTCACTCTTCTCTCATGGGCAGATTATCTTTATGGGATTATACAATTATCCATCAAAAGTGGAGAACTCAGTGGTGACCGAGAGCAATCAATCAGTCCTGGGAATTAGTATGTGTATTATGAAGAACTAGAGATCAGGTTATTAATTTCAATTCGAGATACTTTTAAAAATTCACTCTTTGATACATTTTGATACACTGCAATTCTTTTTTTTTTTTTTTTTGCAGCTTTTGGCCAGGGCTGGGTTTGAACCCGCCACCTCCAACATATGAGGCTGGCGCCCTACTCCTTAAAGCCACAGGCGCTTTTTTTTTTTTTTTTTGGTAAAGACGTCTCACTTTATCACCCTCAGTAGAGTGCCGTGGCATCACACAGCTCACAGCAACTTCCAACTCCTAGGCTTCGGCGATTCTCTTGCCTCAGCCTCCCAAGTAGCTGGGACTACAGGCCCCCACCACAATGCCCGGCTATTTTTTTGTTGTTGCAATTTGGTCAGGGCGGATTTGAACCCGCCACCCTTGGTATATGGGGCCAGTGACCTACCCACTGAGCCACAGTGGGTAGGTCCTAAATTTATTTGGGATTAAGAGCAGACCACCATAAAGTTTAAAGGCTTCACAGTCACAGAGATCACCTGTTACATTCACTTTGGAACAGTTCAGACCCCTCACCCCCTCAGCATACCCAAAATTGATACTTGCAGCCCAGTTTCTTTTTATGTTTGTTTGTTTTGAGACAGGGTCTCAACTTGTCGCCCTGGCTAGCGTGCCATAACGTCCACAGCTCACAGTAACTTCAGACTCTTGGGCTTAAGCAATTCTCTCGCCTCAGCCTCCCAAGTAGCCGGGACTACAGGTGCCCACCACAACACCTGGCTATTTTTTGGTTGTAGTTGTCATTGTTGTTTGGCAGGCCCAGGCTAGATTTAAACCTGCCAGCTCTGGTGTATATGGCTGGCGCCCTAGCCTCTGAGCTACAGACACCGAGGCATTGCAGCCCAGTTTCTGATGGTTATGTTGTTTCACAGCAAAAGACTGAGGTCACAAGGTTAAGACTTCTAAATTGGGAGAACCCCATGGGGTAGTTTACCTTGCAGCGAGTCTATTCAGTACTAATAATTCAAACCACCAGGAGGAATTTCACTGCCTGGGCTTATTTTGCTGGCACTCCATACACACAAAAAAATCTCCTGACCTTTTTATGCCCAGTAAAAGAGGACCTAGTAAAGGACAATCAGAATAACATCTTTAATGCCAAGTAAACTTAACAGCTTTCTCAGCCAATTTCTCAGTGGACTGTGATAAATGGCCTCTTAAAAAATAATTTATATTTGGGCTGGGGGTGGTAGCTCATGCCTGTAATCCCAGCTACTCAGGTTAAGGTGGGAGGATCCCTGGAGCTCAGGAGTCAGAGGTTGCGGTGAGCTATGTGATTGTGCCACTTCACTCCAGGCAACAGATTTGAGACCCTAGCTCAAGAAAAAAAAATTAACTTCAAGAAAGGACAGCCCTTTAATTGGAACAAATTTAATTTTCGGAAAACTCCCAATATTACCCTTGTTTTTCTCATTACGCTAATGCCCACTTAGCACTCCATTTCAGGGACCTGACCACACAGTCTCCCAAGATTTATTCTCAATAACTTTACAAGAACACCTACACCTCCCATCTTCAAGGAGGGGCCACAAACAATGGCATGGAATTTATGAGACGATGAAATTCTACTTCTGTAGATTCTGTGAATGAGGACTCTTTAAGTGTTAAAATTAGTACCTCACGCTTTTTTCCAACCCTCTGAATTTTACAGATGGGGAATTGAAGGTCCAGCAAGGAAAACTGACTTTCGCAAAGCCATAAAGCAAGAGCATTTCTCCAGCCTCCTGACATCCTGATCACTGTTCCTTTACTGAGCTAGGCAGTTTGAGTAGTATGCTATGTATAAGTCAGTCACATGATTTTACATATGGATATGGTTACATGGTAAGTCTTACTTTTTTTTTCCTTTTTTTATTTTTAAGACAGTCTCACCCTGTTGCCCAGGCTAGAGTACCTTGGGCTCAGATGGCTCACAACAGCCTCAAACTCCTAGGTTCAAGCAGTCCTCAGGTCTCAGCCTCCAGAAGATCTGGGACTATAGGCACCCACCACAACGCCTGGCTAATTTTTTCCATTTTTGGTAGAGAAGAGGCCTCATTTTTTCTCAAGCTGCTCTTGAACTCCTACACTAAGTGACCCATCCGCCTCAGTCTCCCAGAGCGCTAGGAGCTAAAATTATATAGGATTATAAGAGTGAGTTTTTTTTTTTTAAGGGACGATGCATCCCTCTATCACCAAGGCTAGAATATAGTGGTGTGATCATAGTTTACTGCAGCCTCAGACTCTTGGGCGCAAGCAAAGCAACCGTCCTGCCTCAGCCTCCAGATATTACTATCACTTGACTCATCTGAAATGTAAGATGTTCAGAGTCAAATCAGCTGTAAGGAAAACCAGTGCTTCAGAGAAATCACAAGGCGACACACTACAGCACCCACTCTAAAAGTTTGTGGGGTTTTTTTTTCCTTGAGACAGAGTCTCACTCTGTCACCCTGAGTAGAGTGGCATGGCACTATCATAGCTCACAGCAACCTCAGTCTCTTGGGCTCAAGCAATCCTCTTGCCTCAGCCTCCCAACTAACTGGGAATACATATCCCCCACAGAGCGCCCTGTGAGTTTTTCTATTTTTAGTAGAGACAGGGGTCTCACTCTTGCTCAGGCTGGTCTAGAACTGGAGACCTCTAGCAATCCAACCCCCTAGACCTCCCAGAGTGCTAGGATTACAGGCAGGAGCCACCACGCCCAGCCTAAAGTTCAAATTTGAAATAGAAGTTTTAATACACCTTCACTTTAACCACAACTACTATAATTATTCTCCACTCACTAGCTAACTATACTTGACACTCATATATCTGGACTGCTGCCAAAGTGCACAGTGATAAAGCTTTCCAGTTTCTTACTGAAAATAAATGTCAAGAATCTCTCTCCATACCTGGAGCATCCACAGGCAAGCATTACAAAGCATTTTCTAGCTACCTGAAGTTGATGAGTCCTAAAAGACTCTGCTTTGTGTAATTAAATCAGAGGGGAAAGACATTTTTACAGAGGAAAAAAATTACTGGATCAGCCTTTTTTTAATAGAAACAATTTTATCCGGGTTAATAGCCTACTTCTTTCACCATACATCCTTCTGTGTTGGTTTGGCTATTTTATAACATATATATTGTTTTTGTGACATGTTTTTAATTATTAGGAAAAAATTCCTAATAGTCCTTTTGGTGTCACCTACATTGGCAAAATTGCACTCCCTCCCCAAACCACCAGAAATGATTGTTGTTGTCTACAAGCCCCACAGCTGTGATTTCACCTCCAGATGCATCCTCCCGGGTGACAGCAAATGTTGCTGGGTTCTGCAACATATTTTAAAGGATCTTATACCTGCTGCTAACTTAGGAAACATTATCAGTGACCCGAGACGCTCTTTTTACAACAAAAATATTTTCCCTGTTAGCAATTAGGTAGCAATTTTACGGGAATTTTTCCTGGCCTTTCCTGCTACTTTCGAATAAATCGTGATGAACATCATCAACAAATGAAGGTTCCCTGCATTTGAATTACAAAAGGAATTCTTGCTGGACCTGTCAACAGGGTAGAACTACCTGGAAACTCATTTCTTTTCCAGTCATGTCCAGGGCAGCCTGCCCAAGACGGAACTACGACCTCTTAAACTTAACCGCTTAAGCTAATACAATTACCAAACTGCTGGAAATGCAAAATTTCCCCAGCCAAGCACTGGATTATCCGTTCACGTCCAACCTGATGCAATTAACCAGGTCTCAGGCGGAAAGGACAGTCCGCCCGCCTCTGGCTGACGTCCCAGCGAAGTGGCACGCGGGCCCCGGCAGAAGCAGCACCCGCAGGAGGCCCCCGGGTCCTCCGCCCGCGGCCCGCACACCCCCGCCGCGTCCTCGGGACCGCGGAGCCCCGGCGTCCCGCCCGAGGGAGGGGACCAGGGCGATGCGGCGGCCGCTCCGGCCTCTCCCAGATCACCAGGAAACCAAAGCGCTACTCTCGGCACCGCGGCGACCCTCAAGGGAGCCCAGAATCAGCCGGGCCCGAAAACCAGCGAACGGTAGTTCGCAAAGCCCTTGGGTTCGCGACGCAGGCTGTGGGTTGTTTCCCCAGTGGGAAGCCAGGAGAGGGAACGGCGCAGGCGCAAAACATTCGCGGGGGGGGGGGCAGGGAAGGTGGTCCAGAAGGGGGACGGCGCAGGCGCGGGGCGCGCCGGGGTCTGCGGGGCCGCCCGGGCCGGGCCTCGCGGGCGGCGCTGAGATGAAGGGACCCGGCCCTGGCTCTTACCGCGGGGATCCGCATCGCTCGCTCGCTAGCTCCGAGTTGGGGCCGGGCGGCGAGCTCGCCCGGTGGCGCGGCCGGGATCCGTTGAGTCCGGCCTCAGGGCAGCAGCCAACCCCGTGCCGCCGTTCTCCCGGCCCGCCCTGCTTCCCTCGCGGCCCCCGCCCTCGGCCCGCCCCTTCACCACACAGCTCCCCGCCGCGGCCGCTTGCGCAGGCGCCACACAGGCCGCGCCCACATCTCACCACTGCGCAAGCGCTCACCGTCCAGCCCACTCTACTCGCGTCGCTCCAGCGCTGGGTTGCGCAAGCGCCCTTCCACTCGGCAGTTCTTAAAGCCTGGGCTGCCAGTGCGCAGGCGTCAGGTCTTGTACTGGAGCATGGCGAGGGTTGATGCTCCTGCAGGCCCCGTGGTGGCGTCCGGCAGTCTCAAAGGCTATGCTGAGCTCACAGGTCCGTCATCCGTGCACTTGTATATACGGTGTACCAAGGCCAGTGCTGGGCATGAGCTGGACAATGGGCCCTGCCCCCAGACCTCCCAGTGTATCAGGGAACGCAGACAAAAACACCAGTGAGCAATCACACACACACACACACACACACGTTGTGAATCTGTATATGGCTAAATACCCTTTGTCCAGTTAAAGCAGTACTATTGTGTCACAAATGAACCCATTACAATTATCATACGTGTTTTTTCCTTTGATCGTTTGAACTACTTTAATAGGTTTTTCTTTTATTACGTCATGTTAGGCTTCTAGGAAAAACAACTTGGGCTTGATATGTTTTAATACAATTCTGGACTTTTTTGCTAACATTTTATTTAGTATTTTTGCACATACGTTCGTGAGAAGTCGTTTACGTTTTGGCCGCCTTGGACTGTCCATATCTGGTTCCATATTAATCTTATACTAAATTTACAGTGAGTCGTGGAGAATTCTATTTTCTTCTTTTTCTGGAAGATTATATATTAGACCAGGACTTTGTTTTTTCTCGTGTTTGCTGGCCTTACCTAAAAGTCATCCAGGGCAAGTGTTTGGTTGTTTTTCGTTGTTTTGTTTCTTGGTTTGGTTTTTTGTGAGAGTTTTGAGAGTTTAAGCTAAGTGTTTGGTTGCTTTTTGCTGTTTTGTTTCTTGGTTTGGTGTTTTGTGAGAGTTTTGAGAGTTTAAGCTAAGCATTTGATTGCTTTTTCTTTTTTTGGTTTTTTTTTTTTTTGTCTTTGTTTTGAGACAGAGTCTCACTATGTCGCCCTGGGTAGAGTGGTGTCACAGTGATACCGGAATTTCAGGCTCTTGGTCTCGGCGATTCGAAGAAGGAATCGACGGACCACAATAGTGGTGGTAAATTAGGATTTATTTATAGGAAAAAATTATAAGTAGAGAAGGATTTGTTTATAGGAAAGAATTATAAGAGAAAGAACTAAACCTCCAGGCAAGAGGACCCAGGAGGAGAGCAAATTCTCTTCCCTCTGGAGGAAAACAGGCAGCTCTTCCTGTTCCCTCTCTCGGAGGTCTAGAGGTCAGCTTCTGAAAGGGAGCAGGCAGCTCTACCCTGCTCCCTTTACCGAGGTCTAGTCGAGGTCTAGCCGAGGTCGGCTTCTGAAAGGGAGCAGGCAGCTCTACCCTGCTCCCTTTACCGAGGTCCGCTTCGTAGCTGTTCTCTCTTCGAAGTCTTGCTGAAGATCTCTCTC
>CAUYRH010072616.1:0-19892 GCA_963574655.1 Perodicticus potto
AAAAAATGGCCGGGCGTTGTAGCGGGCGCCTGTAGTCCCAGCTACTTGGGAGGCGGAGGCAAGAGACTCGCTTGAGCCCAGGAATTGGAGGTTGCTGTGAGCTGTGATGCCACGGCACTCTATCCAGGGTGACGGCTTGAGGCTCTGTCTCAAAAAAAAAAAAAAACAAAGGCAGTAAAAATAACACAATTGGCTGTTTATCATGATTATGATTTTATTATGGCTACAGAACAACTACAGCCGATGATGAGATTTTAACCCATACGATATTTTCATTCCCTCGTGAACTTTTAGAAACTTAGGAGGGAGCAGCAGGAACTGTCCTTGCCCTGCCTTCCCGAAAGGAGGACCACACACACACAGACAAGCAACACACACACACACGGACACATGTACACACTACACACGCACAGACAGGCCACACACACACACACACATGTACACACTACACACGCACACACACACACACGGACACACATGTACACACATGTACACACTACACATGCACAGACAAGCCACACACACACACACGCACACACACAGGCCACACACGGACACACATGTACACACTACACACGCACAGACAGGCCACACAAACACACACGCACACACACAGGCCACACGAGGACACACCACGCACACATACACACACGTACACACATATGCACACCACACATACACAGACAAGCCACACACACACACACACGCACACAGACAGGCCACACACGGACACACATGTACACACTACACACGCACAGACAGGCCACACAAACACACACGCACACAGACAGGCCACACGAGGACACACCACGCACACATACACACACGTACACACATGTGCACACCACACATGCACAGACAAGCCACACACACACATACGCACAGAGACAGGCCACACACGGACACACCACGCACACATACACACACGTACACACACGTACACACTACACACGCACAGACAAGCCACACACACACATACGCACACACACAGGCCACACGAGGACACACCACGCACACATACACACACACGCACGTCCACACCACACACACAAACATGCTTGCATCTGTAGCTAGTTTGTTTTTTACAGTAGAAAGTACAGAAGGTTAAAAGCTAAAGCGTCAGCTTGGTGCTGTTCACATTTTCAGGCTCTCTTCCGCAGTTATCATACACTCTGTAAACACACGTGCACTGTGTACGCTACATTCTTGTGTAGAACACTTCCGGTGGCAAGAAAAGTAAACAATAAAATAAACAAACGCTTATATTCAAGGTTGTTGTTCATAACAAGCGATTTTTGCTCACTTTATAAAAATGTTATTAAATTGGGATTACAACTTCGTAAAAATTTTAAAATAAATATGTGAAGAAACATGTCCTAGAAAAGCAAATGAAGGCACAAAAGTGTTTACAAATGCTGCATCTCACTCCAACAGACTCTCTGAAATAATGAATTGTTTGAGGGGGAAATCAGGACATTTAGAATAACTTGTTGCTGTATTCATGTTAATGAAAATGTATTAAGTTCTAATTATTCCTAATTAAATAAATAAAAAGCAGTATCCTGACAATGTATTAATCAAAATAACCTTTAAATTACTGCAATTCAGGAAGGATATAAACATAAGTATGAATTTTTCCCCCAAAACATTACTCTTCTCTAATTCTAAACTGGTACAATATTGGTGACAATCTTGGGTTAACATAAAATACAGATACGTCCCCATTCTCCAATGTGTGTCGTGAGAAACAGGCCAACTCACCAGGGTTCAACTTTAGGAAGTCAAGTCACTGCTGCTCAGAGCCTCCCAATGAATAGGACTGACAGAAGGCCCCACAGGCCCCACAGGAATGTTGCAAAAATTAAATGAGCTAATACATGGAAAATACATGCAAAAGTGCCTAGCTCACAAATAAGCCTCAGTCACTGTTAGTGGTTATTACCATTATAGTTATAATTATTAATCACCTTGGCTGTGAAATATGATTAGCCCTGAAAAGCCATTTATAATTTCAGTTGGTGAGTGCAACAGAGCAAAAACATACAATAAAAACAAGTTAAGGAAATCTGCTCTTTGACCAGCGTGAGGACTCCACAATTCACCAGACCCTCAGCAATCTCAGGAAAAGCAACCCCCTTCGTCACCCGTGCACCTGCAAGAGTGAGCCCAGCAACGGGCCAGACAGCAGGTGCTCCTAAGTGCTCACTGAATTAAGTACTTTTTATACAATGCATTTTACATTGTTCATACTAAGGGTTAAAAATCACATCAATTGGCAAGCATTACACCAAAGGGATAAACAGCAAGCTTTGGTGTCTCTATTAGATCGTTAACTCCGCAGCAGTAGAGAAGATTCCACCATTTGGGAAATAACATAATAATACACGTAGCCAGGACTACCACAGCTATCACCACCATCATCTCTCTCAACTAAGCATCTGTTTTTAGTCTAAGCAAATATCACTGATCTCAGGGCTAAAGTTAGAAAAGGGTTATCTCCATTTTACAGGCGAAGAAATTGAGGTCGAGAGGTGTTAAGTAATTTGGACAATGTCACACAGCTATTACTAGGTGGCCCAACTGGAATTAAAACCCAAATGTGTGTGACCTCAGAGTCCTTAATGATAATCTACTTACCAGTAAAAGTTTAAAGTCTCACTTTATACACCGGCTTTGAGTGGTATAGCTGTGATAGTTTCCCACAACTTTTGAAGATTTAACTTGCATTATATTGTGCCTACTAAAATACATCATTATCTTTTCTTTTGCTTGGGATCTTCACAACCATAAAAAGGTGTAGCCCTCACCTGACCCTGACCACCAGGACACAGAAGCATCCTCTGTGGCAGACACACCAAAGGCCATGATGGGCAAGTTTTGTCCCCACAGCATTTAGTGGAAGGCAGGTGGAGCAGACGGGTAGCTCAGCTGACCTGATTTGCAGAGGGTTCTGCAGAGCAAATGGGCAGACAGACAAGGGAGTAAAAGAATCAAGAGTGGTAATGATAAAACATGATGAGGGATGGCCCAGAAGTTAAATCCCAAAGGGAGCTGAAAGAGGTGGGGGTGGATACAACAGTTCAAGGTCTCTGGGCCGCAACAGCAAGAAGGGAAGAACACACAATAAAAGCCAACTGGTTATGTCAGACCCCTGCGACTACATGGCTCTTAAATGACCAAGACGGGAACAGAATACACAGCAGCAAAAATAAGAAAGCTGCCCTATTTTTTGTAGCATATTTCTCTGAATGTAAGAATGCACATGTCTGACTACCATTACTATCAACAGCTCTTCTCCACCAAAGGTTCCAGGAAAGGCACTAGTCAATTAAGGATGATACCAGCTCCAAATGCACAGGACTAAAGCAGTTACAAAAGCGAACCAACTCCCTCCTAGCACAGTCCAGCAAGCTGACGTATGGTAAGAGTGACTAAATCTCACATTACCAATCCTGAAACAAAGGCAAGCCAGCTATGTTGATGCAGCCACTGACAAGGTGCTAGGCTCAGAGATGCACTTGGACAGACAGGAACAAAATGTCCGGAGCTGGCAGGTAGGAGAGCTCCTTTCAAAGTCTTTGGCCAACTGCTGGTACAACTACGTGCTTTCTGGTAGAGACAAGGGGGTGTGCTGCCCCCATTAAATCAGGGAAGGGTGACCAGGAGGCAGCCATGAAAGGACCCCACTGTGTGTTGGGGTGCACTTGCCATTCTTCCCCTCCCTCTCACTGTGGTTTGCAAAGGATTCCTGAGACAAGCAGAGCACCCCACAAACTGTGTACCCTTCGCATACATATACAAAACTGCTACTTTAAAGCACTGCACAAATTGAGCATATGCAAATTAAATCTCTGGACCAAACGTTTACATTATTTTCAGCATATTACTAGTCTGCTTTTTTATCCAAAGCCCTTAAGCTCTTTCCTCACTCTTCAAGCTCCCAATTTGTAAACAGTAAGTGCATCTACAGTGAATCCTTAGTAGTTACACCTTCACTCCAAAACCAGTGATGACAAATCTCGATTCCCTCGTATCAGATCTTCTTATAGTGTTTTGCCCATATCTACGAACAGGAAGCATCTAGAAAAAAACAAAGACTAAACAGACTCAGAATTCCACAATATTCTGTCATCCATCACCACCATCATAGACACACTTATTATTTGCTATAATTACTTACATTGATTCCACCTGTGTATTTAAAAAACATAGAACAAAGTAAAACAAAAATAGTTGATACTATTCAACTCAAAGGAATAAAGTACTCACCAGGAGACAGTTCTAGATTCAAGGAAGACACTCGGAAGGGTAAATGATATAAATGAGGGCTAAGGTGGGCCTTTCAATGACCAGTTATGTATTTTTTTGCTTATGTATTAACATATCTATCAGACATATTAAGTTTTCAAAACAAGATTCCTCGGCCGATCACGGTGGCTCGCACCTGTAATCCCAGCATTCCGGGAGGCTGGGTCGGAGTTGGAGACCAGCTCTGAGCTACAGAGAGATCCCCGTCTCTAAAAATAGCCGGGTGTTGTGGCGGGCGCCTGTAGTGCCAACTACTCTGGAGGCTGAGGCAAGAGAATCGCTTAAGCCCAAGAGTTTGAGGTTGCTGTGAGCTATGACTCCACAGCACTCTTATACAGAGTGACAAAGTGAGACTCTGTCTCAAAAAATAATAATAATAATAGTAGATTCCTCAGGCTAAAGAAATACAAGTGATGCCAAACAAAGAGAGCTGAAACTAGCATAGATATCTAGAAACCTGACTCAAAGGAAACAGACTATTAGCTGTAATTGTCTCTGGCATGGAAGGCAGGTAGCTCTACCTTACATATTTAATCTATCTATCTATCTGGCTATTTTTAAAGATGAGGTCTCACTCTGGCTCAGGCTGGTCTCTATCTTGTGAGGTCAGGTGATCCACCCACCTTGGCTTCCCAGAGGGCTAGGATTATAGGCATAAGTCACCTCACCTGGCTACTATCTTATAATTTTTTATTGTTTTTTTAAAAATTACTTATAATGAACAGCCAGTATATGTTTTAATCATGCTTAATCACTTCTGCTACCAGTTACATAGAGTTGCATTTCCTTCAAAAATGGTAGCACTGATCTTAATAAAAATTAGGTCTAGGCTCGGGGCCTGTAACTCAGTGGCTAGGGCACCAGCCACATACACTGGAGCTGGAGGTTTCACATCCAGACCAGGCCTGCCAAACAACAATGACAACTACAACCAAAAAATAGCCGGGTGTTGTGGTGGGCACCTGTAGTCCCAGCTACTTGGAAGGCTGAGGCAAGAGAATCGCCTAAGCACAGGAATTGGAGGTTGCTGTGAGCTGTGTGACACCATGCACTCTATGGAGGGTGACACAGTGAGACTCCATCTCCCCCGCCCCAAAAAAAAAAAAATTAGGTCCAGATAAGTAAGTATACTGTAGTCTGTGTAAAAGCATCTAAGGCTCTTTAATAATATAATAATAGTAATAGCAAAAGCAACCACAACAATTTACTGAGAAATTACTATGAGCCAGGCAATGTTCTAAGCACACCACATGTTAATCTAAATTTAAGACATAGATGTCCCATTTTGCAGGTAAGGAAAAGAAGCACCAAAAAATTGCACAACTTGCCCCGTTTAGTAGAGTCAAGTTCTAACCCAAGTTTCTAACCACCAGTCCTTGCAGTCTCTTCTGACGTTGATTTTACTGCAAGAGGTTCATGCCTTGAACATGCTTAGAAAGAATTACTCTGGAAACTTAAAAATATTTTTATTAAGCAGAAATTAGAAATAAAATATTTAATAAAAATTAGCCATGAGCCTCTTTATGAGAAAGTGTCCTTCTAATAACTAAAAAGACCCAAAGCCTTCCAACACAGTAAGTTAGCTCCTTAACACGTTAAAGGACTAAGAAGACCACTGACTAGCGAGATATGCCCGATGTCTGACACCTGACAGCAGGTGCATCATGCAAATGAGAACCAGCTAAGTCCAGCAAGAGGCCAGAGAGCTCTCTGTCTTCCCTAGGGAATCCCAACATGGCAAAGACAGACACCCTCCAAGTAAAGTAAATTTGCCAGAAGTTAACAGAAATTTACAGAAAAATAGTAGGAGGTAAGAATACTAATATTGAAAATGACCCAGTGCCAATGGGACATGGCATCTCAAAATGAAAGCAGGAAGTGCCCTGCTTCATCTTTGCTTTTAACTAGCACACGTGTACAGCAGACCCAGACGAAGCACTACCAGGTCTTGCAGTCTGAGCCAAGGTGAGCGCAACCCACTGGGAGGACACAGTCAACCAGGGTACAATCCAATCTCTGAGGATGACCTGGACAGCAGCAGGATTTCTGACTTTCAGTAGGAGTTCTCTTGCAGAACTGTGCTTTGCAACAATGTGCAGATGTTTAAGTTTTATTATCAGTATGGTTCACATTTTCAAGCTATAAAAAGTATATGCAATTAAACACAGTGTGTGTGTGAAAGTTTTAATAATAAAAAGAGAGATTCAAGACACAGTAGTTGTTTATAAAAAGAAAAACTTTTAATGTATGGGAAGCTGAATACTAAAGGGAAATTAACAAAAAAAACCAACCAATATAATATAAAAACATGAGTTAACTGAGGTCGTTAATGTCACTTAAATGGCAAATGATCCATTACAACCAATGTTTAAACGTGTGTCAATTAAATATGAGCAGACAGCCTTGCAATTAGAGTTTAAAGATTTACTTTTATTTCTTCCAGATTCATATATTACATTTCGAGCATGAACACTTTCTCTGAATTAAAAACCTTCCATTATATTTTACACACAAACACTAACTACAAAGATTTTTGCCAACTACATTTATCAAAGCAGAGGACATTATATTACATTGACTTTAGAAAGGGACATTCCAAAAGTTATTACGGATTTCATGTCATGGGAGTGATTTTAACAGAATCACATTACATGCTCACTCTCTTTGCTTCTCTTTTTTTTTTTATTTTTTTTATTTTTGAGACAGAGCCTCAAGCTGTCACCCTGGATAGAGTGCAGTGGCATCACAGCTCACAGCAACATCCAATTCCTGGGCTCAAGCGATTCTCCTGCCTCTGCCTCCCAAGTAGCTGGGACTACAGGCGCCCGCCACAACACCTGGCCATTTTTTTTTTTTTTGGTTGCAGCCGTCATTGTTCTTTGGTGGGCCTGGGCTGGATTCGAACCCTCCAGCTCAGGTGTACGTGGCTGGTGCCTTAGCTGCTTGAGCCACAGGCGCCAAGCCTTTATTTTTATTTATTTATTTTTGAGACAGAATCTTACTATGTTGCCCTCAGTAGAGTGCTGTGGCATCACTGCTCCCACAACCTCAAACTCCTGGGCTCAAGCAATTTTCTTGCCTCAGCCTCCCAAGTAGCTGGGACTACAGGCACCTGCCACAATGCCCGGCTATTTTTTGTTGCAGTTGTCATAGTTGTTTAGCTGGACTGGGCCAGTTTTGAACCCACCAGCCCCAATGTATGTGGCTGGCGCCCTAGCCGCTGAGCTACGGGCACTGAACCTGCTTCTTTTTTCTTGAAGGACTGCTATCAAGAAGATTTAGCTACACTTAGGAGCCACAGCCTGAAAGAATCTCAAATTGTTCTAACATACACCGCTTCCATAAGAACTTTTTTGAAATAATAAAATATTATTTAATAATCATCTACTGTTATTTGGGAATGAAGTCTTTACTCACAAAGAAACAATCTATTCCTGAAATAAACTCATTTTGGCCTGAGCTACATTTTCTGATTTTTACGTTTCCTATGGCAGCTTCATCCACAACTGCACCCCCCTCCACCCCGCAAGCAGCATTTACAGAGAGCTAGTTTCTCTCACTTCACTGTTCTCCAGGAATGCTGAGGAGTCACTGCCACGCACTCTCACAATGTCAGTATCCGTTTCCTACTAAACCGGCAGACACCAAGCAGGTGTCAAGGAGAAACAAATCCTCGTCTGGAAAACAACTGCCTGGGCATTTCCCGCTTATCCAGAACGTCCTTTCCTCCACAGAGTGTTAGGGGACCTTAGAAGAGCAGGAGTCCTTCAGAATGGAAGAGGGAGGGTGGGACAGAGGGACCAGAAAACTTCATTCTTAGACGTAAGTAAAAGTTGGAAGAGCTCCAAGGCGAAGGTGAAAAGGAACCGGTTCCAATGACTAGTAAGCTAAGGGGTCTGTCTCCCAGGTTGCGCTCGCGTTCCTGGGGCTCCGTGGGACTGCCGTAGCATTACTAGGCCAGGCTTCTCCCATCTATCACCAAGCCCTGAAACCTCGCAGAGAGGACCCACTGGAAGCTCCCCACACCTCCCAACTCCAGCCAGCGTCTGCGTGCAAGCACAGGGCAGCCGTCTAGCCACAACCTCCCCCTCCAGCCATTCTTGAACCAAAGAAATGGTGAGGCAGTGAGGTGATCACTTAATAAAATGAGGTTTTAAAGTGATTTATAAACTGAAACTGCATTACTAGCAATGTAGGCAGATGGGAAAGCAAAACAGAGGAATAAGAAATCCCTTAGAGAAAAGGAAGGTTAACCTTAATAGCCAGGAGGTGCAGGGAACCGGCTATCAAGAAGGAACCAATCATTAAAGTCTATATATCCCGAAAAGCTCCAGAACGGGAGACCACTAGACTAAAACTAACAGAATTAATTGAGAGACTAAACCCAAGGCCAGACTGCACCCTTCCTCTTCCATTCTGGGGAACTCTCCATAGTCAGGGAACCAGAAGTCCAAGGGCTCACACTGAGAGTGAGTGCTGGACACAAAGACCTTAAACTCCCACCCCAGCCCAGCTCTGGAATGTTGGCAGGCAGGCTTCAAGGTCAGCATCACCGTCCCCAGCAGAAGACCGCAGGAGCAGACCAGATACCTATGTTCACACCTCAGATCGAGGAAGGTGGCTGACGGCGGGATATCCCCAACGAAAGATGCCTTAAATATGAACACAGAGTCTCACACTTTTGAGTAAGCCTCCTGCATAAAAGGGATTGTAAAAAGTAAAAAGGGTTATTCGAAAGAAACAGATAATTCGAGGAATAGAAGAAATATTAAAACAAAATTCTGTTTGAGAAAGAAAAATGATACTACATCCAAGAAACAAAGAATATTTTATAAGAGGAACAAAGTACAAAGAAAAACATTTCGAAATAAAAACATATAAAGAGAAAAATAGAATGATTGGTGGATACAGTCCAGGTTATCCCCTGGCAGAAAACAATGAAGGAATGGAAAAATGAGCGGAAGAAAGAAAAGATCAATCAACCCAGTACATCCACGTTCCAGAATGAGAAAGTAGATGAAAGGAGAGAAACAGATGATCAAACAACTACGACAGGACAACTGCCCCAAAGGAACAACAGTGCAGACTCAGTGCCCAGCACACTGGAGGAGAAACACATTTTAAAAACCCACAGAAAGACAGAGCTGCAATGGTACGTTTCAAAACTATCAAGAAAAGAATCTAATGTGATGGATGTGTTAATCAGTTTAATGTGACATTTCACAATGTATATCAAATCAGGACACTGAACCCATAAATGCATCAATGTACAGAGTTATGATTTAATAAAAAAATAAAGTAAACAATAAAGAAAGACAAAGCACTACTTTAGGATATCTCAGGTGGAAATCCTAATAGTTCCCAGGATTATGGGTGAGCAGAGTCAACATCAAAACGGCATCTAATTTCTCAACAGCAACATGAAACATTTGAAGGCAGAAACAGTAGAAGTCAGAAGGTTTTATTTTTAAAATTCTTAGAGAAAACTATTTCCGTGCTGGATTACCATATGTAGCAAAACAACCCATTTCAATATGAAGGCACAGTAAAGGTGTTATTAGTAATAAAAACATATGGTCTAAAAAATGTACCTCTTTTTCCCACTTTCCCTGGGAGCTATAGAAGGGGGTGTATAATCCAAGTGACAAGCGATTTAGTAAAACAGGAGCTCTGTGTGCAGGAGGTGAGGGGAAGAGTCAGGGACGTAGTGAAGGTGCAGCCAGGAGACAGCTGCATATGGCTAAGGTTACAGCCTCTCCAGACTGGAGTAGGCAACTGTGGGAAAACAGAACCGAAAAACCTTATCTGACACGTGTGACAGCATGAAAGAATACATCACCAAGCCTGAGGGACACAGCAGAAGACCCAGCTAGACGTCTGAAGAAAAGCATGTGAAAAAAAGGAGGTGACTTAACTCCAAGCAAAACTAAAAGTTATCCAAGATAGGAAATGTAATTATGGTATGAAACAGTGGTTCTCAGCCTTCCTAATGCCGTGGCCCTTTCACTCGGTTCCCGTGGCTTGTGACCCACAGGTTGAGAACCGCTGGTCTAATACATTGCTTAGCTCAGTAGTGAATACTACTTAAAAAGACGTAATAGTCTTAACCCAAACTTGAAAGAGGATTATACTGGAAGGACAGTGAAGAGCAGACAGACGTGGTGTGCAACAAGCTGTAACATAACCCTCATCTAACAGGAAACCGTTAACCAGTGCCACCTTGTCGGGTTTAGAGACCACACGTGGTAATGGCGGCGCGCATGTGCACATACTTTCTACAAGAGATACAGACACAAAAAGACAGTTGCATTTGATTTGTATCACCTATAAATGAGTTATACATCTCTAAATTTTGTCTATTTAAAAACAAACCTTACATCACCTGAAGGACACAGAAGCCTTCGACTCCCGTTTGTTTCCGACTGATTCCTATGCAGGACACGATGTGAAGAAAAGGTGGGACTGGATTTCACGGTGCAGCTAAATAGGTGGCTGACAACCGCACTTTCCCCACTAGACTAATGCCCCTCAGAAGAAAAACTTGAGTCATTCATCCCGTCCGCAGATAATGTGAACGTGTTAGCAAACTGTGGGGAAGAGACAAACTCAGTGTCGGCTACCAGACAGAAAACCATCAGTTACCCTCAGGACTAGCCAGAGATGATGGCTGGGAGAAGGCTCAGGAAATCAGATACCTTTCCAGTTTTTCTAGGCCACAAATTAAACCTACAGAAACAGTGGCTTCACTCAACTGCCAGGATGATAGAGATTATCTACACTGAAACATAGCATCAGAATAAATACTAATAGATTCATCATGAAATTATTTGTTCCAGTGAGGGAAAGTGATGAAATTTCTGTGACCATCCCTAAAATAACACAAAGAGTTTTCTCTAAAAATACAAACCAAGGAAGGCCTGGCACTATGGCTTGCTTTAGCTTAGGAGTAAAGGCAACCTGAGCAAGAGCAAGACTCTGTTTCTATTAAAAATAGAAGAACTAGCCTGGCATTGTGGTGGGCAGCTATAGTCCCAGCTACTCAGGAGGCTGAGGCAGGAGCACAAGAGTTTGAGGCTGTTGTGACCTATGAGGACGCTATGGCACTCTACCCAGAAAAAAATAACAATACACACAAACACAGACACTGTATATAAACACACACCAAGCTCTATGCATTCCTCTGTATGTCAAGGGCTCTTCACAGCTCAGCTCCTGGGATGCTGAAAACTACTGGCCTTTCTCCTTGGCCAGGCACGAGCCCCCTGCACTGCCTCAGAGGCCTTCCCTCCAGTCCACAGTGACCCTCCCAGGCTCCTACAGGTCTCGGGTAAGACAGTGTAGAGTGTACCACGTGGCACTGTTTTATGGAGCACCTCTGCCAATAAAGTGGACATTTCCCAGAGAAAGAGCAGCACCAAGCATGTCATCTCTGTATCCCAGGAACCAGCACCCTGCTGGCACATGAGACAGGAGCTGGGTTCTTTTCCAGATGTACCTATCAAATTACAATATCATGATCACAGACTTAGGTGTTACAAAAGATTCTGATGGACATTTAACGGGAAAGGATACATTTTTACAGATAGTTTCTTTAGTCTTTTTACTTAGGTGGTACAAATGAAAGCTCATATTGCAATCGTGGTTTAAAAGGAAGGACCAACTGACTAAAATAATTCATGTTTGTATTTCATGCAAATTGCTAATGTTCCTGGGCCACTGCCAAGCTCATATTCAGGTAGAGCAAGCAGTAATTTCTAATACCCTTAGTAGCAAAGAAAATAAGCAGCACCACCCTGACCTTCCAGCCTCCCACACTTGTCACTGGGGCAGGCGGTTTCTCCCCGTGGAGGACAGGAGGAGTTTAAAGCTGAGTCAGTCTGCCGTGTCCTCCGTACAGGAACAAGATTCACTGGAACCTGACCTAGAAAGGATGACAGTTTCCAACGAGGCATCTCAGTAGTGACTTCAGATTTGTATTGTATTGTGTGGTGCAAGATACACATATCTATATACTGTCTTTGCAATTAGGCTTCTTGTCAACTGAGAATTTTCAAATGACTCTGTCACCTGATAAATATGCAAACAATAAGAACTACAAAACAGCAAAGTTCTTAACTCATAACCGAGTAACATGGTCAGCACTGCTTGTGTTTTCGGGATTATTCATTTCACAGGAACAAGCACTGAAGATGCATTTAGATCTTTCATTCATCAGGGGGTACAACAGCATTAGAAACAGGTTTGTTACTTTTAACTGAAAATGTAACCGTATTATCATATACACTCCAGTCAGTTGCCATCTGGATAGAAAACGGGTAGAAATTTGGAACAAATGAGTAATAATAGAGTTTGATTCTGCTACCATAAGGGACTAAAGCTACTCAGCTAGAAAACGTAACCCAGCAGCATATTTAAATACAGTCTGCGAAAGGGTAAACATTATGATTCTTTAGAGGAAATGGTTTATTTTATATTAACAAAGCCCCCAAATTATATTCTCTCTTTTGAATAAGATTAACGAAGATTCACCTACCATAGATTTTAAGAAAAGATCCATCCAACAAAACATACATTTAAAAAAAAAAACTTTACATAATGGCATACAAGTCTTTAATAATTTAAACCATATAAGAACAAAGACTTTTTTGTGGTGGTAAGATGAATTCTACGCCTTATAAAAGGACTTCCGCCTTTCCTGAATAAAAAGCTGCACTTAAGTGATGTCTAGCACCTTAGACGGCAGAACTCAAGGACACTAACAAACTTATGGACGAGATACATCCCCGTCAACACCAGTAATACAGCAATCTGTACTTTCTCCCTTTCATTCATTTCTGTTCTTCTAATATTCATTCTTATAATAGGGATTATATTTACTTTCCCCCTTAAAAAAGCAAACAAAAAAAAACTGAACATGGACTTGGTACCTGTGGCTCAATGGGCTAAGGCACCAGCCACGTACACCTGAGCTGGCAGGTTCGAATCCAGCCCAGGCCTGCCAAACAACAATGACGGCTGCAACCAAAATATGGCCGGGCGTTGTGGCGGGCGCCTGTAGTCCCAGCTACTTGGGAGGCAGAGGCAAGAGACGCGCTTGAGCCCAGGAATTGGAGGTTGCTGTGAGCTGTGATGCCACCGCACTCTATCCAGGGTGACAGCTTGAGGTTCTGTCTCAAAACAAACAAACAAAAAACTGGATATGTAATGCAATGATTTTTAAGACATTGAACACTGGCAACAAGGTCTGTGGTTCCTGAAAACCAAAACAAACAAGGTGAACCTAGGGTTGCCCTTGCTTCCTACTTCCCCTCCTCCTACTTCCAAGGAGTTCCGAGGCTCATTCAAGAAGGGGAACCAGGCAGATTCTGGAAATACACTCCCTACCCCCCCGTTAGAGAAACAAAGCTGCGAGTCTGAGGACAGCAAGAGGGAAGGGTCCGGAGAGGAGACGGCGACCCAGAAAGACGGCTGCTATACAGCACGGTCTCCCCCCACTCACCCGCAGAGCACCATTCAGCCCGTGTGTGTGAAGAAACTGAGGATGGGGAAGAACCACCCGGGATGACGAAGGAGAATCCTCCTCAGCCCTAAACAGAAGAGTCCTGTGCCCACCACCCAGAGAGGAAAAACTTCGAGCACTTAGAAAGAATGTGCCTCAAAAGTAGGTCAAAATTAGCTCTAAACACGGCCTCAGCCCCACCTATCTCACCTAACACAGCTTAAAAGCAAGACCCCAAAAAGTCAAGCTGTTTCCAGGTAATGTGCCTGGGACCCACACCAAAGTTTAAGAACATTTATAGAAACGAAAAGAAAGCTATCTTAGTGATCAACAAGGAATAGAAATAGGGAACTATAGAAATGGCCCAAAGTGAACCTCTAGAGAGGAAAGCTTCAGTGTCCTGAGTGACAAGGGCTGACTAAACGATGCCAAAGACCAGCAGACCGGAAACTGAAGACACGGCAGAGAAGGAAAAGGGGAGAACAGGACCTCAGAACGTCTAGTATGTAGGAACTGGAGCTGCTGTGCGAGACGGCAGGGAGGCCGAGGGACAGACAAAAACAGACTGAAGAAATACAAGGCTAAAATTTCCCCAAATCTGATGGAAACTGGAAATCCACTGATAGATTCAAAAGGTCAACTGAAACCCAAGAAAAGGCAAACACAAAGTAAATTATACCTGTCATATCATAATCCCATTCCTTAAAACCAATGAAAGAGAAACTCTTAAAAGGAACCAGAAAAAAAAAAATTACATTAAGAACAACAAAAATTTTTGACTTTTTACCAAAACAACAAAAGTCAAAGTGCAGTGAACCAGTATCTTTAAAAAACTGACAGAAAAATATGTCAAACTAAAATTTTAGATCCAGTGAAAATCTTTCCAAACATAGGCAATCATACATTTCATACCAAAAGCATAAGTGATCTCAAAAATGATAAAATAAAGGTGGACCCCACCTAACAATTCAAATATTGTGACCTGCTTGTTTGTATCCTCACTTTAACCTGAAATTTAAAAAAAAAAAAACAAAATAAAATAGACTTCAGCAAATTTTTAGCAAAATTAAAAGCCTGGCTTTTTTGTTTTGTTTTGCTTCAAAAGACACCTTTAAGAAAGTGAAAAGAGTTGGCTCGGCGCCTGTGGCTCAACGGGCTAAGGCACCAGTCATGTACACCTGAGCTGGCAGGTTCGAATCCAGCCTGGGCCCGCCAAACAACAATGACGGCTTCAACCAAAAAATGGCTGGGCGTTGTGGTGGGTGCCTATAGTCCCAGCTACTTGGGAGGCGGAGGCAAGAGACTCACTTGGGCCCAAGAATTGGAGGTTGCTGTGACCTGTGATGCCACAGCACTCCATCCAGGGTGACAGCTTGAGGCTGTGTCTCAAAAAAAAAAAAAGAAAGTGAAAAGATAAGCAATCCACAGATTGTAAGAACATACCTGTAAAAATCACATATATGATTAAAACAACTTGTATCCACTGCATGAAGAGAAGCCTTGACGCTCAAGATGACAAAAACAATCCAATTTTTAAATGGACAAAAGACTTAAATAGGTGTGGTTAACCAAAAAAAGCTATATGTGGACAATCAAAGATACATAATGTCATTATTTACTAAGAAATGCTAATTAAAATCCCAGTCACAGCCACAAGAATGGCTGCAATGAAAAGACAGCAAACAGTGTTGGTGAAGGTATGACAAGGCCGCTGGCCTGGCTTTTTTGTAACAGAGCTGGACCACTTCTTAAAGTGGCAGACAGAAATTTATGTGTCCCAGCAAATTCCACTTGTTGGCATCTACTAAAGAGAAATGAAAATATTATGTTCAAGAAAGACTTATACACGACTGTTCCTGGCAGAACTATTCATAATAGCCCCAAAGTGGAAACCGTCCAATGGCCATCAAATGTCAGATAATAAAATAATTACAATGGAGTTAATACTGTATTGAGAAATTAAATGTATGACGACAGCAAAAAGGTAAAGAAGGTAAAAATGGAAGTAATCACTGTAGAGTTCTTATACTATATGTGAAATGGTGTAATAAAACTTGAAAGTAGATTCTAATAAGTAAAAATGTATATTTTAGCTAGAGCTAAAACAACATTAACAAATTACAGCTCAAAAGTTCTATGTCCTGGTGATGCTACTCATCGAGTTAAAACAAATCTGCCAGTATCTGACAAAAAGTGAATTTAAACATGTGCTTCTACTGGGTTTTTTAATTGTTTCCATTTAGCTGGCATAAAAATGTGTCTCATGTGAAGAAGATGGCAGAGACTGTGGTTCTGTGCTGTTATGTTTTCAAGAAACAATTTAACTTTTATCCTCTCTAATCTTAGACAAAATTATACCACCTTCCCCTCTACCTTTACACTTTTAGCCTGTCTAACCAAACAAGATTATTGACTATAAAACTATTAGGTAACCATAATTCAGTGTGTTTTAACATTCAGTAAGCGGCAAAAAGAAGTGTCAATAATGCTTCCCTTACGAAAAACTAATAAGCATGAAAAATGATTATTATTATAAGCACTGATATGGTTTCGTTATTACGAAGTTTGTAAAGCTAAAGCTCTCAGGATGTTTTCAAATCCTGAACTGGGATCAATCTTAGCCTGTTTAGATTGCATATCTTTATTCAGACTATTAAGATAATAAAATGTATAGAGATATAATTGAAATATATCCATAGTACAAATTCAAAATTCAAAACTACATTACAGTTTTCACTTCATTCCCCTGTATTCTCTTTTTTCTCCTTCTTAAAATCCTGGACATTGTCAAACCCTAAATGAATAAAATAATGTTTTCAAGTCAGCTGCCCCTTTGGGAAATTATACCTAAATTAGCCCAGCAAAACGATGTAGAAAAATGTTCCCAAGGAAAATTTTTCAAAGAGAGAACCTCTATTCAGGTCATATGAAAACTAACCAGAATAATCAAGGAGTTTGGAGATGGGAAAAAACAATATTCAGAGTAAAATATGTCACTAACTGCTTATGAAGACATTTTAAAATAAATTTGATGTTGTAACTGTTGAGATAAATTGGTAAAATCACATGGAACCAAAAATAAAGACGGGGGCTCTTCTGGGCATCACCATTCAAGAGAAATAAATCAAGTCTCAGTTTTCCTGATAGCAGGAATGGTTTTGGAGAGCTAAAAATGTAAGCTAATAGAATTTTATTCATCAATTTCACTTGCCTCCAACTTCCATTTAATAGTGGCAATTCTATGCTGCTTAGCAACTGAGTTTTATTTAAACCAATAATCAAAATATTAATTTCATTACATTAAAAGTAAAAGGATATATTCAGGAAGATGAGCAATTTGGAAACTAGTGAATAAAATAACCCTACATATGCTATTTAAATTTATTTTAAAATAAAAGGGATGTCCAAGACCTAAATTTAGTTACCACTTCGTGACAGGAGCTTGTACACTGCATTCATTTACACCAGCACAGTTCTGAGGAACCTGGTGTGATGACAGGAATGTGCTTTAATCTGTACTAAGAAGATCCCATATGACTATCACCTGTAGCTACTTAAATTTAGATTCTTTTTAATTAAACAAACTTAAAATTCAGTCCCTTGAGTGTCCTGGCCATGTTTGAGTGCACAATACCCATGGGTAGCTACTGCATTGCCAGGCACAAAGTCTGAGACTACCATCCGGTTTACAGTCTATGTAATTTGCGGACAGTCCAGAAACTACGACAGACTGTATCACATAAGCGACACGCACTAAACTATTTTAATGGATAACAATTAAAGTATTGCTTGTGCTATTATTTTTCTATTTATTTCCTTCAAAAAACAAAAATGAAATACAGAAATAGATCCAGTACTAATAATCCTAGCACTCTGGGGAGGAGGGCAAGGTAGGAGGCTCACTTGGGGCCAGGAGTTCAAGATCTGCCTGGACAACATATTGAGATCCCATCACTACAATTTTTTTTTCCTGAGACAGAGTTTCATTATGTCACCCTTGGTAGAGTGCTGTGGCATCACAGCTCACAACAACCTCAGAATCTTGGGCTTAAGCAATTCACTTGCCTCAGCCTCCCAAGTAGCTGGGACTATAGGCACCCACCACAAGGCCCGGCTATTTTGTTGTTGTCGTCGCTATTATTTTAGCAGGCCCAGGCTGGGTTTGAACCCACCAGCCCCAATGTATGTGGCCAGCACCCTAACCACTGAGTTACAGGCACCAAGCCCCTGCAAAAATTTTAGAAATTAGCCTGATGTGTTGGCTCGCACTTATAGTCCCAGCTAGTTAGGAAGTTGAGGCAAGAAGACTGCTTCAGCCCAGGAACAAGGAGTTAGAGGTGGCTGAGGTGAGAAAGAAGGAAAGGATAGTGGGGGAGGGGAAGGAAGGAAAAACACTGAAAATGTCTTTTGAATGAAATTTTTTTAACCAAAAGTCTAAGGCTAACCTTTATGATGGTTCATTTGCTAGAAGATGTCTCGTTTCAAAGAAAAGTATCTGAATTGCAATCAATTCAAGCAAGTCTGTTTCCAATTTCTTTTTTTCTCCTTCTTTTTCTTTTCTGGGGGGAGGGTGAGATGCAGAATCTCACTCTGTTGCCCCAAGCACAGTGCAGTGGTGGCATCAGCTCACTGCAACCTTGAACTTCTAGGATCAAGCAATCCTCCTGCCTCAGCCTCCTGAATAGACTACATGTGCAATGGGGCAACACACTCGGCTAATGTTTTTCTATTTTTGGTAGAGACAGTCTCACTCAGGAGAGAGACTGATTTCTAACGTCTGTGGGTTTCTCTGGCTGGATCCAGCTGAACACTAGAGGACGGATGCAATTCATGTGCTCCTGTGAATCTCAAGGATTACCGTGGAGAGGGCAAGGATCTAACTGAAAAGGGTAAGACAAAGGCAGCCTCCTATTTTAATAAATAATGATGAAAAAGAGAGGCCTCGCAAGCTTACAGTTCTGATTTCAAACTATGGTCCCCAAATTTATGTTCCCTTGCTTATTAAAAATATTAATCTCACACTGGTAACTAAGGAAAAATTCTTCAAGTTGATGTAATTGCATTAAAATAAGAATTCTTAATAAAGTAGATTTGCACAGTTTTATCTCAGAAGGAAAGAAAAGGCTGTGGGCAGCAGTGGAAGAGGTGAAGGGGCAGCTCATGGCCAGCCCTGATCACTGGGTCGTGACACTGAGCAAATCAGTGGACTTCCCTGTGCCCACACGATAAAGTCACTGGTCTGCATCACTTACTTCTTTATTTCTTCTTTGGTGGGGGGCAGGGAGCAGAGGCGCCCAGGCTAGAGTGCCATGGCATGAGCCTAGCTCACATCAACCTCAAACTCCGGTGTTCAAGTGATCCTTCTGCCTCAGCTTCCTCAGTAGCTGGGACTACAGGTGCCCTCCATGATGCCTGGGGAATTTTTCTCTTTTTAGTAGAGACAGGGGTTTTACTCTTGCTCAGGCTGGTCTCAAACTCCTGAGCTCAAGCAATCCACCTGCCTTTGGCCTCCCAGAGTGCTAGGATTACAGGTGGGAGCCAGCACACCAGCCCTACTTCCTTATTTCTGATTGTCAGCTCCTGACACTAAATGTTTGACATCTACTATTGTTGACTAAATACATGTTAGCTAAAATTCCTTGCAGAATTGATCTTATAATTTTCATTTAAGAATTCTGGGGGAGGCTCAGCGCCTGTGGCTCAACAGGCTAAGGCGTCAGCCATGTACACCTGAGCTGGCGGGTTCGAATCCAGCCCCGGCCCACCAAACACCACGGACGGCTGCAACCAAAAAATGGCCGGGCGTTGTGGTGGGCGCCTGTAGTCCCAGCTACTTGGGAGGCAGAGGCAAGAGAATCGCCTAAGCCCAGGAGTTGGAGGTTGCTGTGAACTGCGTGACGCCATGGCACTCTACCGAGGGCGATAAAGTGAAACTCTGTCTCTGAAAAAAAAAAAAAGAATTCTGGGGGAATGTCATATGAAGAAAATAAAAATAAGTATTTTAACTTTTTATGTACTACTTAATTTTTTTTAATATGGAACTATTTAAACTAAGGAAAGTAAGTTCTTCCTAATCTATCCCCTT
>CAUYRH010072618.1:0-18355 GCA_963574655.1 Perodicticus potto
CCGGGCCCGCCAAACAACAATGACAGCTGCAACCAAAAAATGGCCGGGCGTTGTGGCAGGCACCTGTAGTCCCAGCTACTTGGGAGGCGGAGGCAGGAGACTCGCTTGAGCCAGGAATTGGAGGTTGCTGTGAGCTGTGATGCCACGGCACTCTCTCCAGGGTAACAGCTTGAGGCTCTGTCTCAAAAAAAAAAAAAAAAAAATATATATATATATATATACTATCTCAGATGGTGCCAACATAGGAGGTTGGTGGAGGCAGTGGCTGGAGAAATGAAAATTGGGCTAATTTCTTGCTTGATTTGGGGCATAAGTGATACTGATTTGCTCCATATGCTCCATAGGGCAAAATAAAATATGTGTTAAAATTTAAGTATAACTACTATAAGAAAAGGAATAAGGTATAGAACTTCTATGTAACTTAGAAATTATGTTCAACGAAAGCAGAAATCTAAAATACAGTGAGTCAAACAAACTAGAGGCTTGTTTTCACATCACATAAAAGAAGTCTGAGCCTAGACAGGTCATTTCTGCTGGGGCAGCCCCACAATGTCATCATGAGACTAAGCTCTACTATCCTCTCCCCCCTCCTTCCCACTATGTTAGGAAGGTGATCTGTGTTCTCCAGCTCTCAAAGTGGCTACCGGAGTGCTGGCCATTGTGCCCACATTTCAGGAAAGAAGCAGGTTAAGGTGACATGGTAAAAAGGGCCATTTGAGTCCAAGCAGCCTCCTTTAAGAACTTTCCCAGAAGACCTATCTAGCCATTCCTGCTGACATCTCATTGGCCATTGAGCATCACTTGACTACACTAGCAGCTAGGCAGGTCAAGGCAGCGCCTGTTGCTGAAAGGAGTAAGGCGCTGGCCACATATGCCAGAGGTGGCGGGTTCAAATCCAGCCCTGGCCCCCCCCCACCAAAAAAAAGAACGAAATAGTATTCATTTGCGTGAGCCTGTTGCCCACCTCAGTAAAATCAATTCTTTTAGTGAGGAAGTGAGAGTGTAGATACATGTGGGTAAGCAGTTAACAATTTCTAAAATACTAGAAGGAAAAAAATTCATCAATCTCAAAACTCACTGAAAGCTCAATTAACTAAAAAGATAGGAAAATAAAAATGATAGATTTAAAGTAGACAATAAGATGACAACAACTCCATGTATATGTGTATTAAGAATCAATAAAAGTGAATTAATAACATTCATCTATTAAAATGAGACTCTTTGACTGGGTTAGATAGGTCTTTCTTATGGTGGATGTGGACTGCCTTCAACCAAGGATTTGGTTCTCAGCCCTCCAGTGCTTACCATATCATTAGGGATTGCCTCAGCTGCAAAAGCCTGCTTTGCTCAAGGTCTAGCTCTTCCATATGTGACCCACGATGACTGATGGCTGTCCACTGGACTCAGATTGGGGCAATTCTGCAGGACCGTTCCAGCATCAGTGCTTGCTGTGGTACTTGCTAAGGATACTAAAGGAATACTATGAATAACTATACACACATTAATTTGGTGAAATGGATCAAGTCCTTGAAAACCAAAAACTACCAAACTTGTGCAAGATGAAATAGATCACCGGAATCATCCTGTTGTTATTTAGGAAGTTGAATTTATAGTTTAAAACCTTCCAGATGGTTTGTTTTACTGGAAAGTTCTATCAAACATTTTATAAATGAAATCAATTTGACACAATCTCTTGTAGAAGATAGAAAAAAGGAAGAGACACTTTCCAATTCATTATATGATGCCAACATAGCCCTGATACTAAAACCAGACAAAGACAATGTAAGAATAGAAATTACAGCCCAGGCTGGGCACAATGGCTCACACCTGTGATCCTGCCACTCTGGGAGGCCGAGGCAGGAGGATTGCTTGAGCTCACAAGTTCAAGACCAGCCTGAGCCAGAGCGAGAACCCCGTCTCTAAAAATAAAATAGCCAGGCATTGTGGTGGGCACCTGTAGTCCCAGCTACTTGGGAGGCTGAGCCAAGAGGATCACTTGTGCCCAAGAGTTTGAGGTTGTTGTGAGCTATGATGCCACGCCGTTCTACCGAGGATAACAGAGTGAGACTCTGTCTCAAAAACAAATAAACAACAACAAAAAAACCTACAGACCAATATACCTTATGAACATAGAAGCAATACTTCATCAATAAAAATGAGTAAATACAATCCAGCATGTGTGTGTGTATATATATTTATTTATTTTTCATTTTTTTTGAAACAGAATGTCACTTAGTCCCCTTGGGTAGAGTGCCGTGGCATTATAGCTCACAGCAACATCAAACTCCTGGGTTCAAATTCTTTTTGCCTTAGCCTCCCAAATAGCTGGGACTATAGATGCCTGCCACAGCATTTGAATTTTTTTTATTTTTTTTTTTTTAGAGATGGGGTCTCACTCTAGCTTGAACTTGTGAGCTCAAGTGATCCTCCTGCCTTGGCCTCCCAGAGTGCTAGGATTACAGGCGTGAGCTACTGTGGGCCATCCAGCTATTTTTTAGAGATGGTGTAGTTGGGGGAGGAATGTCTTGCTCTTGCTCAGGCTGGTCTTAAACTTGTTAGATCAAGGCATCCACCCGCCCTGGCCTCCCAGAGTGCTAGTATTACAGGCATGAGCCACCGTGCCCGGCCCAGAAGCATATATTATGCAAAAAGTATATAATATTACGGTCATGCCTCACTTAATGATGGAAATAAATTCTGAGAAATGAGTTGTTAGTAATATCATCATTGTGGAAACATCATAGAGCGTACATTCTAGATGGTACAACCTTTATATAAACACCTAGGATATATGGGATGGCCTATTATTCCTAAGTTGCAAACCTGTACAGCATGCTACTGTGTGAAATACCAAATACCACAGGCAATTGAAAGCATAACAGTAACTATTTGTGTATAGAAAAACCACATGCTGTATCAACTCAGACAAAAAGCATTTGGCAAAATTAATTAATTAATAAAAACTCTCAACAAATTAGGATGAGAAGGAAATTTCTTCAACATGGTAAAGTTCATCTAAAATAGTCCTACAGCTAATGTTTACTTAATGATGAAAGACTGGAAGCTTTCCATCAAGATTAGGAACAAGGCAGTGATGCTTTTTCTCACACATCCTATTTTCTAGCCGGAAAAAGAAATGAAGACATAAAGATTAGAAATGAGGAAATAAAACTGCCCCTATTCACAGGTGACATGATTGTTTATGCAGGAAACTCCAAGTACCAAACAGCCTCTCAAATCTTCTAGAATGAATGAAAGAATTGAGCAAAGTTACAGAAAATAAGGTTAACACAAAAAATTCAATTCTATTTGTATATATTTACAACAAACAATTGAAAACTTAAATATAAAAAATGATTTTATTGGGGCTGGGTTCTGTGGCTGACGCCTGTAATCCTAGCACTCTGAGAGGCCGAGGCAGGAGGATTGCCTGAGTTCACAGAATCGAGACCAGCCTGAGCAAGAGCAAGACCCTGCCTCTAAAAAAAAATAGCTGGATGTTGTGGCAGACACCTGTAGTCCCAGCTACTTGGGAGGCTGAGGTAAGAGAATTGCTTGAGCCCAAGAGTTTGAGGTTGCTGTGAGCTGTGATGCCACAACACTCTACTGAGGGTGACAAGTGAAGCTCTGTCTCAAAAAGAAAGAAACAAACAAAAACCATGATTCTATTTCAAATAGTTTCATAAAATAAAATTCTTAGGTACAGAATCTATATTTGGAAAACTACCAACAACTGGTGGGGGGAAAAAATCAAAGAAGACCTAAATAAATGGAGAAATACACTGTGTTCATGAACTGGAAGATTCAGTAAAGATGTCACTTATCCCAAAATTGACTTATATAATTAATATAATTTCAATCAAAATCTTAGAAGGATTTTTATAGATATAGATAAAGATATAGATATAGATATTCTAAAATTTATATGAAAGTCAAAAGAATTAAAATATCCAAAACACTTTTGGAAAAGAACAATAAAGTTGGAGGAATCATACTATCTGATTTTAATACTTATTACAAAGATGCAGTAATAATTAGGCCTGTGGTATTGGTGAAGGGATAGACACACAGATGGATGAAACAGACTAGAGTCCACAGATAGATGCGTACAAACAAAGCAAATCAATTTTCCTTCTCATTGAACTTGTTTTAATGGGTCTCAAAATTTTGTGACAGATTTTTGGTCAAGGTGTTTTCATGAAAAACTACTGATTTTAAAAATGAATGACTTAAAACTGCCACACAAAAAGACCCCCAAATGGTCCACAAGACATTCTCCTTTCCTTCTGAAAGTTTTCCGATGTTATCATTAATCAGTCTTTTCCTATTAAACTTAGATGGCCAATTGAGACAAACAGTTCTGAGACCATTTTTTCACACCAATTAAGGAATGGCAGCTATTAAGGGCAATATTCACTTAGTCTTCTGAACTTTCTGGGCAGACTTGGTGCCCTTGCCAGCTCCAGCAGCCTTCATGTCCACTGCTTTGATGACACCCACAGCAACTGTTTGTCTTGTATCATGAACAGTGAAAAAACTCAGAGGAGGATAGTCAGAGAATTTCTCTACACACATGGGCTTGCCAGGAACCATATCAACGATGCCCAATAGCAACAGATTTCAAGAATTTGGACCGTCTTTCAGCCTTCTTACCAGAGTAGTGGTCAATTTTTCCCTTCAGCTCAGCAAAAATGCAAACTATGGGAGCTGTGTGACAATCCAGTACGGGGTGTAACCAGCACTAATTTGGCCTGGATGGTTCAGGATAATCATCTGAGCAGTGAAGCCAGATGCTTCTATTGGTGGATCATTTATGCTGTCACTTGCAATATTGCCATGATGAACATCTTTGACAGTTACATCTTCTTTTTTTTTTTTCCTGAGACAGAGCCTCAAGCTGTCGCCCTGGATAGAGTGCTGTGGCATCACAGCTCACAGCAACCTCCAATTCCTGGGCTCAAGCGAGTCTCTTGCCTCTGCCTCCCAAATAGCTGGAACTACAGGCGCCTGCCACAATGCCTGGCCATTTTTTGGTTGCAGCCATCATTGTTGTTTGGCGGGCCCGGGCTGGATTCGAACCCGCCAGCTCAGGTGTAGGCGCTCAGCTGGCGCCTTATCCCATTGAGCCACAGGCGCTGAGCCACATATTTTCTTTTTTTGAGACAGTCTCACTATGTCAACCTCAGTAGAGTGCTGTGGTGTCACTGCTCACAGCAACCTCAAACTCTTGGGCTTAAGCGATACTCTTGCCTTAGCCTCCCAAGTAGCTGGGACTACAGGTGACTGCCATAACACCTGGCTATTCTGTTGTTGTTGTTTCAGTTGTCGTTGTTTGGACGGCCCGGGCCAGGCTTGAACCTGTCAGCCTTGGTGTATGTGGCTGGCGCCATAACCACTGAGCTATAGGCGCCAACCTGCCAGTTACATTCTTGACACTGAAGCCCACATTGCCCCCAAGAAGAGCTTTGCTTAAAGCTTCATGGTGCATTTCAACAGGCTTTATCTCAGTTGGAACATTGACTGCAGCAAAGGTGATCACCATGGCAGGTTTGAGAACACCAGTTTCCACTTAGCCTACATGGACAATTTTGTGGCTATCCTGGAGAGGAGACACAAAGTCTTATCAGTTGGATGAGTTAGTGGCAGAATGCAATACAGAGCTTGAAGCAGCCAGGTTCTACTAATACTGCCATCTTTATGAGTGACTTTCCATCCCTTGAATCAGGGCCTGTTAGCTCTTGGCTCCAGCATATTATCACCATTCCAGCTAGAAATTAGCACAAATGCCACTAATGTTGGGTTGTAGCCAATTTTCTCAAGGCAAGTGCTGACTTCCTTAACAATTTCCTCACATCTTTTCTGGGTGTAGATTGGCTTGGTAGAATCCATTTTGTTAACACCAACTATTAGTTGTTTCACACCCCGTGTGTAAGCCAGAAGGGCATGTTCACAGACCTGCCCATTCTTGAAGATACCAGCTTCAAATTTACCCACACCGGCAGCAACAACCAGGACAGCACTGTCAGCCTGAGATGCGTCTGTAATCAAGTTTTGAAGAAGTTCTCTGTGTCCTAGGGCATGTCTGTGTCCTGGGGCATCAATAATAGTTGTATAATATTTGCTGGTCTCAAATTTCCACAGGGAGTTATCAGTCTTGATCCTGAGCTTAAAAATCTTATGACTGCTAAGCTATGAAACTGCTGGGCAAGTGGTTGGGCAAGTCAGCACATTCAGCTTTTTAAAATTCATGAAACTGATGGTGATGATTACTGTTAAGTCAATATTGCCAAGTGAACTTTACTATTGACGCTACTAGTTCAATAACACAGTAGATTCCAGTATTTTCCACCAAGTACCTACTGATGAATAATATAATGAATAACCGTAGGCATCAAGCACCTTATGTTTAATCTTGGTAAGCTTGTCCAACTAAGCCTTTTTTTGTAGTCTACACATATTTTTTACTACTATCAGTTTTATCCCATCTTGGCAGATTCCATTTCAGGTTTTATTGAATTAGCATTAGTGTTTTCTCAACTTCTTCAACAAACATTCTCCTCTATATTTCTTTCTCACGCACTGTTCCTAGAGGTTAATTCTTAAGCAACTTCAAACTTGGAATTTACTCTTTCTTTTTTTTTTTTTTTTTTTTTTTATAGTTTTTGGTTGGGGCCAGGTTTGAACCTACCACCTCTGGTATGTGGAGCCAGCGCCTTACTCTTTGAGCCACAGGTGCCGCCCGGAATTTACTCTTTCAATGAGCAACAGCTGAGCTGTGTTCTGCCCACTCACTAAGAGTCAAGAAAAACCACATGAAATGATTTGCCTTGTTTTGAAATTAACCATTGATGTTGTTCTCATGTCTTCCACTCTGAGCAGTGATTCTCAATGAAAGGTTTATAGAGGTAAGTTTATTTTCTCTGTCTACTTTTCTTCAGCTGCTACAATCAAACAGGATTTTATTGACTTATTATTGGTAAACAGCTTCCCCTGCTTGGCTAACAAATGAACAATTTGGAAACTTACTTTACTTGTAGTCTCATTTTTTAGTTTTTATAAAGAAATTCTGCTGTGATGAGCTATACCATTTAAGATTTCTAACTTTTATAATTATTTCTTTCTTGCGAGTAAGGAATATTGTGGATGGCTTAGTCAGATAATGTTGATGTATAATATTGCATTCTTTTACAATAGCTATAGTGTCATCAGTGTCTGTACCCTCAATGAATCCCAAACGACAACAAAAAACAATAGCTATCAGTCATTGCATAATTAACACAATGTTTTGCCATTGTCTTAAAAGTGTGACATTTAAAATCCACTAGGCTTGTTTTGAAGTGATTGGTATGCATTGATAATAAAAAAATAGTTCACAATACAGCAATATATGTGGCCCCCAAAACACTATTTAGCTATAACTGCACCATTGTGATTGTGTGTGCTGAGCAGCAGTGGGAAGTGAGGAGAGTGCCATGAACAGTCTCTGTCTATTTAACTCTGTCACCGTAGTGCAAATGTAGTTACAGACAATATATAAGTGTGGCTGTGTCCAGTGCTTTATAGGCACAGAAGTATGAATTTCATATAATTTTCATGTGTCGTGAAATATTATTCTTTTGAGTTTTTTTAGCCTTAGCCACTGAAAAATATAAAAACCATTATTTGCAGGATGTGCAAAACCAGGGTGGGCTAGATTTGACCTATGGGTTGGAGTATGTCAACCCACGCTGTAAGTTAATGCCTGTTATGTGGTACCAAGCAGCTAACAGATAGAATGTACTTAGGGACCAATGTGTGGAAATGGTGGTGGGCCTATTTCTACCCTTCCAGTTATCTACCTGAGAATTTGTACTTTCTGTCCCTGAGACTTCAGGCTCTATCTAGTCTGCAGGGAGAGGAAGATTTTTTATCAGGGGGTCACAGTAAGAGTCTCATTAAACTTAAAGCTATGATTGTGACTTTGTCACTCTAGCCTTGTATTGCCAAGAGACAAGCAAATCCATTGGAAATATACTGTGGTTAGTGCCTCCTTTTGCCCAATATTATGTTCCTCACTGCTTTAGAAGTGTATCCCCTAAGAACACTCCCCAGTTACACTTTTTCATGCAACCTTCCAGCTCAGAGTCTGTTTCCAAAAAGCTAATATAAGACAGGGTCTGACCCACAGAACATCTGTTGTTAGCATTGGGCCACCCCAGATTACCTGGCTATGAACTTCCCACCATATCCTAAACAAACAATATTGAGATTCTCTACATATCTCCCAGACCCAAGAGCCAGTGTTAAAGCAAATATTGCTCTTGGGCCAGGGCCTCTTTCCAGGCAAGGTAAACTTAGGACTTCTGTTGTGACTTGAAGTCTTGGTCGCTCAGGGTGGAACAGGATTGGGCTGGGACAGGAAGGAAAGAGAAAGGGTCTTTTGTGGGCAAGTGCTCTCTGCCCATAGTCCTGGAGCAAGGATCTGAGGTGGTAGTATAGGATCTTGGACTCATTCTCAAAGTGTACCTGCCCGGAACTCCTAGCGGTGGCGGTAGGCGTTCCGTGTACAGAAGAGGGGGTAAAGACTCTGGTGGGAGACTGAGGGTTCAGGACTTCTATTGGTTGCAGCCTGGAAAAATCACATTCTGTTTGTCTTCCTTTCTGCTCCCCATCTTTCTCTCTGGGACCCCAAGTCCCCACATTTCCCCTCTCTCATCTCCCTCCCAAGTGTCTCCCTTCTCTGTCCCCTCCATTGTCAGTCCCACCCTTCTCTTTAGTCCCACAGTGTCCCAGCCTCCTCACCTCAGACCTGGGGGCTTTCAGCACCAACCCTTACTGGGGCAGAGGACAGAAGAGGGAATGACAAAGTTTTCTCTAGGGATGGAGAGAAGGCTTACAGGCTATGAGTGCTTCGGGTCTCTGTGGAGAAGTGGGCTATGGGTAGACAGTCCATTTTTTCCATCTATTCACTTTGACACTCTAGCCAGCCATCTTAGCACAGCCCACTCCCAGGGGACCCCTCGCCCTCTGCAGGTCGTGGGCTGGTAGCACATGCAGGGGGCTGATCCTGCTGGGACCCTCAGTGGCCCCTGCTTTCTTCTCTCCTTTCCAGTCCTTCCTGAAGGTGTCTCCTGAGAACCTCTGGGGGTACACTCTGGTAGAGGAGGGGGGAATGGTGGAGGTGGTGCAGGAGGATGGGGAGAGGCCCTGGAATGCTGGTGCTTTTGTGCCCGGAGGTCAGCCGGGGGTCCTGGAGTGCTTGTGCCTATGCTGTGTCCCTTTGCCCAACCTCCAGGAGTCTCCCCCACCCCACTCCCCACCAGGTGCTCACCCAGCACACCCCCAAAACCTCCCCTAGGACAGTGCCACCCCTCTGCTTCTTAGCCCCTGTGGTGACTCCTTCCTGCTCGCCGGCTAGAGTTTGAGCTGGTCCTGGTGGTACGAAAGGCCCAGCACCCTCCTGTCTGGAGGTTCATCACTCCCACCAATGCCCCAGGCCCTGGGCCTTTTCTTGTCTGAGTCTCCCTCCTTCCTGGGCTCCAGTCCTCTTGTTCCACTGGGGTTGGGATGTGGGATCCTTCCTGTGCCCTTGGAGTACAGGGACCCTTATCCCTGCCCTACCACCCCAAACACACTTAGATCCTCCTACGATAATTTCTGCATCAGAACCAAGATGGAGAAAGGTATTTAAATCAACTTTTATTGAGGTATAATTTATATACATATGATAGCATGTATCCATTTTAGGTATACGTTTCATCTATTTTTTTTTTTTTTTTTTTTTGAGACAGAGCCTCAAGTTGTCACCCTGGGTAGAGTGCTGTGGCATCACAGCTCACAGCAACCTCCAATTCCTGGGCTCAAGCGAGTCTCCTGCCTCCGACTCCCAAGTAGCTGGGACTACAGGCGCCCACCACAGCGCCTGGCCATTTTTTTTTTTTTTTTGGTTGCAGCCATCATTGTTGTTTGGCAGGTCCAGGCTGGATTTGAACCCGCCAGCTCAGGTGTACGTGTCTGGCGCCTTAACCCGTTGAGCCACAGGCGCCGAGCCTCATCTATTTTTTTGGCAAGTTTATGTACATGTGTGGCCATAATCAAAATATGGAACATTCCACTACCCACATAGTTCCCATTCAGTCCCCATCCTGAAGTCTAGGCAACCGCTGTTGTGTCCCCTTCAAGGTAGTAGCCCTTTCTGCTGCACACATACATTGATTCACACAACATGCCCTCTTTGGGGTCTGGTTTCTTTTGCTTGGCTAATTTTTTTAAGATTCTGGATGGAGGTTTCATAGAACATTTTTTTCCAGAAACAATAAAAACTCAAGCATCAGAGAAGTGTGGAGATGGGGAGTCTGCATGTCATGGTTTAGAGCCAAGTCTCAGTGGAGCAGAGCTGGGATGATGACTGGTCAGCTGGGAGCTGGGTGAACCACGCATGGTCTCTGCACCTCAGTCCTTTCATCTGTGAAGTAGGGCTAATTCATAGCATTGCTGTTACCATGGGCAGTGGAATATGGCGAGGAGGGGCTTGACTCTGGAGCCAGACTGATGGAGGCATTACATTGATGTGGATCTTCTAGGCCTGACCGACACCTTTATCTTCAAACAGATGCTTCCTGCCCTTTCCCTGCCCTACATGTTGTACCCACTACTCCTCCCAACCTCCACCTTACTCCTTTCTTCCCTGTCCCTCTCTCATGAACTTCCCATTGACACCCCCCAGTCTCAGATACCTCCTCCCCTTCTCTACACCCGCCTAGCCTCACACTGGCCTCTCCTATACTCACCCTTCATGTGACTCCAAATGTGTTCCTTAGTGATGCTGGTGCTGTGACTTTGGAGGGCCTGGGAATTCACAGTGTCAGGTGGGTCTTTAGAGGCCAACATCATGTCGGGGGGGAGGGTGACCAAGTGTGCAGCGACCACCCTCATCTGTCTGATTGTGGCCTTAAGGCCCTGAGGGGCAGGAGAGCACTTGAGCACATCTGAGCCTGAGATGGGGCCCTGGCTGGTCCTAGGGGCTTCATGGGTTTTTTTTGGCCTGCATGTGTCCCACTCTCAGGGGTCTGTTAACTGATGGACCCATAGAGAGCCCAGAAAAACAGGGGGTTGAGCCATAGGGAGGGGGTTTGTCTTCTCTTCCCGATTCCACTATCCTCATTAGAGGTGATAGTTATTAATTTTTGTATCTTCCTAGGCCCCACTCGCTTTTAGGATAAAGCCATTATAACACACATATATAAATATGTGCTTATATTGGGATTAATTTATTTTTCATCTTGATTTGTTTCATTTACTAAAGATGGTACGTTCATCTGTACATAGAGAACAAACTCTTATCATTAGTTGGTATACCATTGTTTAAATGAACTGAACACCATTTAATTAATATCAGCTGGGGTTTTTTTTGTAGAGACAGAGTCTCACTTTATTGCCCTCGGTAGAGTGCCGTGGTGTCACACAGCTCACAGCAACTTCCAACTGCTGGGCTTAGGCGATTCTCTTGCCTCAGCCTTCAGAGTAGCTGGGACTACAAGCGCCCGCCATAACGCCTGGCTATTTTTCTGTTTTGCAGTTTGGCTGAGGCCAGGTTTGAACCCGCCACCTTCAGTATATGGGGCCGGCGCTCTACTTGATGAGCCACAGGCGCCGCCCATCAGCTGGGTTTTAATGAGCATCATTATATACCTTTGCATCAATGGGTCCATGTTTGGAGTGTTCTTTGTAGCTAGAAATCTGATCACTCTGATGAGAAAGAAAGGACAGGTCTTCTAGGTTTTCTCTAGAAGGGATTCACCCACTGGGAGGCATCCAGCCGCCTGCATCATAGGTGCTCTTGTGATGTCATCGGTCCCTCCTCTCCTCCACTCTTCCTGGTGAAGCTGTGGCTGGAAGAGTGCAGACCTGAGGGTGATGGAACCAACTTGCCCCTAACCATGGGTAATTTCATGGGTAGTTTACTAGAGTGTAGACCTCTGGGGATTTGACCATTTGTCCCCAAGTCGGAGGATTGAATGCTTTGTAAGAGGCAGATTCACTTAAGCTTTCTCAGGGGGCAGGCAAATGACATTTCCTAAAGTTCTGAGAGGATCCCACTTGCATCTGAAGAGGGATGCAAAACCAGAAAGCTGAGTCTGTGGTTGACTTGGTACCTAGTGGTGGGGAGGGCACCCTTACTTTTCCCCACATTTTCCCCTTAACTTTGATTACAGTAGGACAGCAAACTACTTTAAATTATCATCAAAGATAATGATGAAATCACATCGAAAAGAACAGAGATTGAAGGAGCAAAGGCAAGAAGAGGGAAGCACCTCCGCCTCCAACACCCTCATCCACTCCACAGTCATTGCCTTCCCTGCAACTCTGGGTAGATGGGTCCAGGCTCTGCTGAGTTCAGGGAAAGTCTTGACTTATGGCATCTCTAACCCTTGTGGTCCGGTGGAGTGACTCAAAGGCCTGTGACCATGCACTTTATTGTCTAAAAGAGACTCCAGTGAGTGAATCAGGGGCCCTTTTCCTTATCACATCAGGACAACAGGCACAAACTCAGTATGTCCCAGGCAAACAGGGGTGGAACGAACAGGGATTGGCCCCTCCTTGGTGGTCCTTTATTCGATTCCTTCCTAGGTAGAAAAATATGAATCTGGATGAGATACGCAGTGTAGATTGTGGCAAGGAGGGGGACAGAGGAGTGTGAACCCAGGACACAGGATGGGGAGTTGCAAGTGGGGACCGTGTTTGGAGAACGTAAGGCCCAAAGTGTGGCATGGTGAGGTCTAAAATGTCTGTGTTAGTGTGCGTGAGTGTTTATATTTGTACTGCTGTACATGCTAACTGAAGTTTAAGCTGTTAATACTGTGTGAGGTAAAGGTATCTTTTACTACTTTGGGGAGGCAAAAGGACACGGTGGTGGGTTTGACCTGAGGTCAGAGTTGAGAAGGCAGGGCCAGCAAAGGATGCAACTTCTCCAGGAGGTGGGAGGGGTCATGGATCCCGGATAGGTAGTTGAGCCCACGTGGAACTTGTAGCTCTTTTACCTCTAAATCACTGTGTTCTTACTGTAGACTGGCTAAGAAGGTCCATGGAAAATAGGGTAAGGCAGCTAGGATAGATGTGACCTCATTTTGCAGGTGGGAAATTGAGACTCAGAAGTCAAGGTGAGGTATTCATGTCCATTAAGCTGAGGGTGGCAGTGGTGGGACATCTGCCTGGTCTCCCAGGTCCAGGTGTTGCCCTGCCCAGTGCTCCTGACTTTACAGGAAGGGACTATGGTTAATAGAGGATCAGAGGCCCTTCTTGGCACACTCTGAATGTTCCAAGTATCCTAGGTGTTCTCTGATTTCTCTTGCAAGGCCCCAAAGAGAACACCACCATGACGCAAGCATCTGCAGCTGTTTTCATCCAGGCCTGGTGGCGGGGCACACTGGTGCGCCGAACACTGCTGCATGCGGCTCTTAGAGTTTGGATCATTCAATGCTGGTGGAGACAGATGATGCTGAAGATGCTGAACTTGAGGCGGCGGGCGGCGCTGGAGTTTTATGCACGGCAAGAATGGGCAGCTGTCAGGCTGCAGTCCTGGGTCCGCATGTGGCACATCCGCCAGCGTTACTGTCGCTTGCTCAATGCTGTCCGTATCATCCAAGTCTATTGGCGCTGGCATAATTGCCATTCCCGTGGCTTTATTCAGGGCCATTATGAACTCAAAGAAAACCAACTCGACATTCAACTTGAAATCTCTCTGGGCTCACAGGCTTGTAAGGTGCAACAATGCATACCCCTTCCAATAAAAGAATGACCAGGTCTGCTCTATCTTTGCCCCCAGCTCTTTTGGTCAGAAATATTTTCAGATTTGTAAAAATGATAACAAATACTAAGTATGACACAAGTCAGCTGTAAGGAATCAGCGAGGGTTGTCTGGCATCCTGTGTGATGTGGTGGTGGATTCTGAGAGCCCCAGTCCTGGATGAATAGGATCTGTGATTGATTAGCAAGGTCTGCCACAGGTAAAAGAGTTGGGGTTTCAGTGTTGCCAAATCAACCCACTCTGGAGAAATTATGTATATGTCGCCCTTCCAACAAGAAGGACTGTATCATCTTTTTACAGCTTTGCAAATTTACTTTTTTGTTCGTTTGTTTGTTTTGAGACAGAGTCTCACTTTGTTGGCTCCTGCGATTCTCTTGCCTCTTGAAAGAGCGAGACCCCATCTCTGAAAGCAATCGGGCGTTGTAGCAGGCACCTATAGTCCCAGCTACTTGGGAGGCTGAGGCAAGAGGATTACTTGAGTTTGAGGTTGCTGTGAGCTATGACGCCATGGCACTCTACCCAGAGTGACAAAGTGAGACTCTGTCTCAAAAAGAAAAGATTTATTTCTAAATGTTATAAAATATGCATTAAAATTTTTACTATTTCAACCATTTTAAAGTGTACAGTTTGGTGGCATTTAGTATATTTATATTGTTGTGTAATCATCATTACCCTCCATCTCCAGAACTTTTTCATCTTGCAAAACTGAAACTTTGCACCCATTAAATAATAATTCCCTATTCCTCCCCTCCCCTTGATACAGGACAAGTGGCGTTCCAGCCAGCTTGTGGAGCTGGGGTGGGGGAGGGGCGCGGACCGGCTGCCTCTGCCTTGGCATGTTGATGCCCTGGCAGCGAGCCGAGGAACCAGTGGGCTGGAGGGTAGGCTGGGGGGCCCTGGAGGAGGCTCCAGTAGCCAGAGGGGCCAGACAACTGCTGGGAAGACACAAGCACCTTAGGTTTCCCTCCCCTTGCACTTCTGGCTGAACAGGGAGGGAACCCCCATTTTCTAGGTCTGGTCAATTTCATGTAAGTTTCCTAGGCCTGGGAATGAAAGGCATTGTAGCCATTCATTCACCTCCCAGACAGGTCCCAGACAAGTTAAATGGAACTATTGAGTATCCCAAATAAATCACAGAGAGTCCCAGACATGCTAAATGTAACTACAGAGGGCCCCATGCGACTATATATACCCCTAGACAAAGAGGCCAAGGAGAGAGACAGAGAAAAAGAGAGAGAGAGAGCTTTTCTCTCCTGACTTGGGTTTTCTCTCCTGACTTGGGTTTTTTCTCCCTGACTTGGGTTTTCTCTCCCTGCTGAGAGCTTTGGTGTTTTTGTATTCTTTTCTGTGAATAAATCCTGTCTTACCACTGATCTGTGGTCCGCAGATTTATTCTTCAAATCACCAAGACCAAGAACCTACTGAAGATGAAATTCCAGTATCACTCTCAACCGATGGCAATCACTTTCTGTCTTTCTGAATTTGACTGTTCTATGTACTTCATATGCATGGAAATGTATAATATTTGCCTTTTTGTGACCAGCTTATTTGACTCAGTATAATGTCTTTGCAATTTATCCATATTGCAGTATGTGTCAGATTTTCCTTTTTAAGGCTGAATAATATTCCATTGTATGCATATAGTATAGTTTATTTATTCATCTTCTTTAGATGGAACTTGGGTTGCTCTCACCTTTTGGCTATATGAATAATGTGGTTATGAATATGCATGTGAAAATATCTCTTCAAGATCCTGCTTTCAGTTCTGGGGGGAATATACCCAGAAGTGAAATTGCTGGATCACATGGTAATTCTATTTTTAATTTTAATTTTTAATTTTAATTTTTATTTTTTGGCTGGGGCTGGGTTTGAACCAGCCACCTCTGGCATATGGGGTGGGTGCCCTACCCCTTTGAGCCACAGGAGCCGCCCCTATTTTTAATTTTTTAGTGTGTTGTGTGTGTGTGTGTGTGTGTCTGTTTTTTTTTATTTTTTTAAGAGATGGGGTTTTTCCATGTTCCCCAGTCTGGACTGTAATGGTTAGTAATAGGGCAATCCCACTTCTGATCAGTGCAGGAGTTTTGACCCATTCCATTTTCAACCTGAGTCAGTTTACCCCTCCTTGGGCAATGTGGTGGCCCCCTGCTCCTGCTTTTCCCTAATGATTAATGATGAGGAGCATCTTTTCTAGCAAGTTTAAATCTTTTTTTGAGAAGTATCTATTGAAATATTTGCCAATTTTGAATTTATTTTTTAATCCTTTTGTTGTATGCAGGTGTTGATAAATTCTGGATTTTTTTTTTTTTTTGAGACAGTCTCACTATGTCTCCCTTGGTAGAGTGCTATGGCATCACAGCTCACAGCAACTTCAAACTCTTGGGCTTAAGTGATTTTCTTGCCTTAGCCTCCCAAGTAGCTGGGACTACAGGTGTCTGACACAACACCTGGCTATTTTTTTGTTGCAGTTGTGATTGTTTAGCTGGTCTGGGCTGGGTTTGAACCTGCCACCCTTGGTGTATGTAGTTGATGCTGTAACCACTGTGCTAGGGGCACCGAGCCTAAATTCTGGATTTTAATACCCTATTAGACATATGATTTGCAAATTTTTCTCCTATTCTGTGGATTGCTTTTTCACTTTGTTTCTTTTTATGCATAGAAATTTTAAATTTTGATATAATCCAATTTATCTTTATTTCTTTGTTACCTGTGCATTTGGTATCATATCTAAGAAATCATTGCCAAATTCAATGTTATGAAGCTTTCCTCTGTAAAAGTTTTATGGTTTCATATCTTATGTTTAGGTGTTTTATCTCTTTTGAGTTACTTTTTGCATATGAGAGTAATAGAAGGGTCCATCTTCATTCTTTTCTATGCGGGTATCCATTTTTTGCAGCACCATTTGTTGAAGAGACTATCCTTTCCTTATTGAGTAGTCTTAGTACCTTTGCTAAAAATCATTTGACCGTATCCATGAAGGTGTATTTCTGGGCTCTATTCTCTTCTACTGGTCTGTATGTCTGTCTTTATGCCAATATCACACTGTTTTGATTACTGTAGCTTCGTAATAAGTTTTGAACTAGAATGTATGAGATCTCCAGCTTCTTCAAAATTATTTTGTCACTTTAGATTTCATATACATTTTATAATGAATTTTTCTATTTATACAAAATAAAATCTGCCATTGAGATTTTTAGAAATTGAATCTGTAGATCTCTTTTGGTAGTATTAACATCTTTTTTTTTTCTTTTTGACACAGAGTTTCACTCTGCAGCCCTGGGTAGAATGCCAAGGCATCATAGCTCATAGCAACCTCAAACTCTTAGGCTCAAGTTATCCTCTTGCCTCAGCCACTGCAGTATCTGGGACCACAGATGCCCACCACAAAGCCTGGCTCGTTTTTAGAGACAAGCTCTTGCTCTTGCTCAGGCTGGTCTTGAACTCATGAGCTCAAGCAATCCACCCACCTCAGCCTCCCAAAGTGCTAAGATTATAGGCATGAGCCACCATGCCCAGCAGTATTGACATCTTAATAATATAAAGTCTTCATTAATATCATTTTTTTTTTTTTACAAAAGACTTGTTGAATTGAAACAATATAAAGTCTTATAAGGCCATGTAAACAGCATGTCTTTACATGTGTTTTTGTCTTCTTTAACTTCAGCAACATTTTGTAGTTTTATTTTATTTTATTTTTTTTTTTATTGAGTCATAGCTGTGTACAATAATTCAGTCATGGAGTACAGTGTGTGGGCTTCACATACAATCGGAGATATTTTTATCAACCTGATTAATATAACATTCATGATATTTTCTCATTTACTATGTGAAAACAATTTTGATCCATATTTAGAAGTTTTTTCCTGACCCTTCACATATGCACCACAAGTGTGATCTCACCCTTTATCCTCTCTCCCCCCACTCTCTCCCTTCCCTTCCCTCCCTCACTCCTTTCCCCAAGCCAATTAAAAAATTTCAGTGGGGAAAAGACTCCCTATTTAACAAATGGCAGGTCTATTTTTAAATCTCTAAGTATTCTGCAAAAATCCTTCCAAAAGGAATGTATTAGTTTGCATTCCCACCAGCAATGTAGAAGTGTTCCCTTTTCTCCACATCCATGCCAGCATCTCTGGTTTTGGGATTTTGTTATGTGGGCTAATCTTACTGGGTTAGATGATATCTCAAAGTAGTTTTGATTTGCATTTCTCTGATCATTAAGGATGGTGAGCATTTTTTCATGTACCTGTAGGCCATGTGCCTGTCTTTTTTAGAGAAGTTTCTCTTCAAGTCATTTGCCCACCCTGAGATGGGATCACTTGTCTTTTTGTTGCTAATACGTTTGAGTTCTCTGTGGATTCTGGTTATTAATCCTTTGTTGGAGGCATAACCTGCAAATATTTTCTCCCATTTTGAGGGCTGTCTGACTGCTACACTTACTGTGTTCTTAGCAGTGCAGAAACTTTTTACTTTGATCAGGTCCCAGTAGTGTATTTTTGATACTGCTTCAATTGCCTGGGGAGTCCTCCTCATAAAAAATTCACCCAGGCTGATTCCTTCAAGAGTTTTCCCTGC